>OV651815.1:30479169-30544169 GCA_927349885.1 Psylliodes chrysocephalus | reverse complement strand
TAATAATAATAATAATAATAATAATAATAATAATAATAATAATAATAATAATAATAATAATAATAATAATAATAATAATAATAATAATAATAATAATAATAATAATAATAATAATAATAATAATAATAATAATAATAATAATAATAATAATAATAATAATAATAATAATAATAATAATAATAATAATAATAATAATAATAATAATAATAATAATAATAATAATAATAATAATAATAATAATAATAATAATAATAATAATAATAATAATAATAATAATAATAATAATAATAATAATAATAATAATAATAATAATAATAATAATAATAATAATAATAATAATAATAATAATAATAATAATAATAATAATAATAATAATAATAATAATAATAATAATAATAATAATAATAATAATAATAATAATAATAATAATAATAATAATAATAATAATAATAATAATAATACAAAAAGGCTTTTGATAGTGTGCCACATTCCTGGATAAAGACAACAATGGAGATATATGGATTAAACAAAACCATAGCACAATTTATAAATATGTCCATGCTAAACTGGAGAACACAAATGATGCTCACTCACGCCAATGGCACTATTCACACAAATGAGATTGCCATTCAAAGAGGAATATTTCAAGGGGATTCTCTGTCGCCTTTATTATTCTGTATGGCATTAATTCCACTCACCAACATGCTAAATAGTGAAAACATAGGATTTAAAATCGGTGAAGATAAAATAAACC
This sequence comes from Psylliodes chrysocephalus, assembly GCA_927349885.1. Lineage (NCBI taxonomy): Eukaryota > Metazoa > Arthropoda > Insecta > Coleoptera > Chrysomelidae > Psylliodes > Psylliodes chrysocephalus. Next base: position 30,543,415 of record OV651815.1, on the reverse strand, counting down.
ACCTACTTTATATGGACGACTTGAAATTATTTACAAAAGACGAAGAGCAATTACAACGAGCACTTATCGTTGTTAAAAAGTTTAGCAGTGACATAAAAATGGAATTTGGTCTTGATAAATGTGCGACAACTGTGTATAAACGAGGCAAACTGGTTAAATGCCAGAATATCTGCTTAGACGACCAAACCTCGATAAGGAACCTCGAAACTCATGAATCGTACAAGTACAATAATAATAATAATAATAATAATAATAATAATAATAATAATAATAATAATAATAATAATAATAATAATAATAATAATAATAATAATAATAATAATAATAATAATAATAATAATAATAATAATAATAATAATAATAATAATAATAATAATAATAATAATAATAATAATAATAATAATAATAATAATAATAATAATAATAATAATAATAATAATAATAATAATAATAATAATAATAATAATAATAATAATAATAATAATAATAATAATAATAATAATAATAATAATAATAATAATAATAATAATAATAATAATAATAATAATAATAATAATAATAATAATAATAATAATAATAATAATAATAATAATAATAATAATAATAATAATAATAATAATAATAATAATAATAATAATAATAATAATAATAATAATAATAATAATAATAATAATAATAATAATAATAATAATAATAATAATAATAATAATAATAATAATAATAATAATAATAGTAATAATAATAATAATAATAATAATAATAATAATAATAATAATAATAATAATAATAGGGGGGTGGGTTGGCTCAGTGGTTAGAGTCATGACTTTGAGATCGGAAGGTCTCAGGTTCGAATCCCACCATTGGCCGGGATTTTTTCATTTAATTTAATTATTTAAAATTAATTCTGATGCCTTGGTAGGATTCCCCACTCGACCATTCACTGTTGGGTTCTAATTAACAGTGCTGTTCCTAAAGTGGCGCTGGGAAACAGTAACAAAGCCTACACAGAACACGAGGCTAATGGCCGTAGTAGTCGACGCCGATGACACCAAATTAAAAAAAAAAAAAAAAAAAAAAAAAAAATAATAATAATAATAATAATAATAATAATAATAATAATAATAATAATAATAATAATAATAATAATAATAATAATAATAATAATAATAATAATAATAATAATAATAATAATAATAATAATAATAATAATAATAATAATAATAATAATAATAATAATAATAATAATAATAATAATAATAATAATAATAATAATAATAATAATAATAATAATAATAATAATAATAATAATAATAATAATAATAATAATAATAATAATAATAATAATAATAATAATAATAATAATAATAATAATAATAATAATAATAATAATAATAATAATAATAATAAATAATAATAATAATAACAATAAAAAAGAATTTGTGAAATTGTCAATTCTTTTTATTATTATTATTATTATTTTAGATGAAGCACTTAATTACAAATAATCTTTTATTCATTTATTGTGTTTCAAAATAAAATAAAATTTATGTATCTGATCTTTAAATGACTTTTATTCAAAAAAAAAATTGTTGTCAGATATTTCAAATATTATGTTTCCGAGTAGGAAATTGCAAGATCTATCAAAATCAAGAAAAAAAAATTGGGATTACTATTTAAAAAAATTGTCAATGACGTTACTGCCCAAAAATGGGAAGTGAGGGAAAATTAAATTCTATTTAAAAAATTGCGCTTTTAGTAAACAAAATTGAGTTGTCCGAGCATTTTTTCGAAAAACTACCTACTTCCATTATAATGAATTTATTCCTTTCATTTGAACCATACTGTATATAGTCAGGAAGGAACATGCCATGTCCGCGTTAATCTAATCGATCTGATGGAAGTGGTAGTCATGTTGTACTATGGATGACTCATCATCATCATATGATAAATGGTTTCTAAAATTGGTTCATAATTTTAATGATTAAAATTTGTTAATAATTTGGATGTTTTATGTCTTAATTTAAACTTTTATCAAGCGTATGTTTTGTAGACATTTTTAAAAAGTGTTGTGTCTTAGTATTTATTTAGTATTACTGTTAATTTTAAATTTTCCGCGTTAAAAGACAAACAAGATAATAGGGTCAGTTGTTCGTCTTGTGGATATAGCAGCATAGCTAAAAGTAGAAAGGAATAATCTACATTTCATAAGCAAGTATTTTGTTCTCTCAATTTTCAACCACATTAAAGATATTTAAAGTTTTAAATTTGTAAATAAACATGGTAAGTGCGTCTGCGATCAACTGTGACCATAAGCGTAGTGTCACGGTTTATAGAGTATACATACTTTTATTTAAACAATTCTATTATGCAATTTTAAGATATTTATGTGGTTGTTAAAATAAATAAATTATTGTTTAATTTAGATTTGTAAATTGATTGCAAGTAAACAATTTTCAGATTTCTTAAAGATTCTAGATTTACAAATTATATAAATTAATCTTAGGTAGACAATTTTCAGATTTCCTAAAGATTCTCAAAAAACAAAGTTATGGCTTGAGTTTATGCAACAAACAAATTGTGAGCTAAAATATCCTAATTTTTTGTGTTCACGCCATTTTAAAGCAGATTAATTTGATCGAACCTTAAAACCAAGAATAAGACTTCTACCAACAGCTTCCAACAAGTAAATAAATTCTTTACTAACTATATCGTGTGCCGTTTTTTTTTGTATAATAGAAGTTTATTGTATCAATTTGATGCACCCTATATAATTTATTACAAAGTTATTTACAAAAACGAACACAAATAGAATTAGACGAAAATAAATCAAAACTCAAATGTGGATAGACGTAAATGAAATAAAATGAATTTAGCTCAAAGCCAATATCACACAAAATATAACGACCATCTCCCCTTCAAAAAACAACTACTTCTTTGGCTAATACCGCAACAGGCTTTGAATTACATCCGAAGGAAAGACAGCAGAGAGAAAATTAATTTTCAACACTCTCTACTTTGATTTTGCTCACCAAGGAGAACATCATTCTTGGACCGGTTTCGTCCTTATTAGGACTCCTCAGCAAGAAATAGATAGGTTCTTAATTCCAGTCTCTAATGGAATTAACAAATGCTACACATTTCACCAGTATACCATAAAGTTGGTTATGAAGAGAATAAGAATTCAAGTAGTAAAATGGTGTCGCCATCTGTTCTTAGTAAGCAAATCAAAATGCGCTGTGGTACCCAGTTAGAAAACTAGGTGGAACCATAAAGCACCAGGCGGGCAATTTGTAGACGAAAATAAATCTAAACTCAAATGTGGATAGAAGTAAATGAAATAAAATGAATTTAGCTCAAAGCTAATATCACACAAAATATAACGACCGTCTTCCCTTCAAAAAACAACTACTCCTTTGGCTAATACCCCAACAGGCATTGCATTACATCCGAAGGAAAGACAGCAGAGATAGAAAATTAATTTTGCGCATTTTGATTTTGCTTACTAAGAACAGATGACGACACCATTTTACTACTTGAATTCTTATTCTCTTCATAACCAACTTTATGGTATACTGGTGAAATGTGTAGCATTTGTTATTTCCATTAGAGACTGGAAATGAGAACCTATCTATTTCTTGCCGAGGAGTCCTAATAAGGACGAAACCGGTCCAAGAATGATGTTTTCCGTGGTGAGCAAAATCAAAGTAGAGAGTGTTGAAAATTAATTTTCTATCTCTGCTGTCTTTCCTTCGGATGTAATTGAATGCCTGTTGCGGTATTAGCCAAAGGAGTAGTTGTTTTTTGAAGGAGAGACGGTCGTTATATTTTGTGTGATATTGGCTTTGAGCTAAATTCATTTTATTTCACAAATAGAATTAATAATATCTCAAGTAAGGAAATGAGTAGCATATCGCATGCCTCAAGATACTGTTTTAGGTCCTATCTTGTTTAATTTTATTTTAAATAATTCGTCGTTTAAATACAGATGAAAATGTTGTAAGTTTTTCAGACGAAAACAGTTATTTAGTAAAATGCAGAGAACTGGAATTATTAATAGAAACAGATCTTATAAAAATTTTCGAATGGTTTAATTATAAAACCTTACAAACCTTTGATAAAACTTATGTTGTTCCATTATACAATTACAAAAAGATGGCCTCTTCCTATAGAAAAAATAAAAGGTAACGTTCGGTAGTTTCATATAAGTATTAATGCGATTGACAATTCTCTGCCTCTTTTTTTGGGTTTCCATGCAAAAACTTTCAAGATTTTATGTCGACAAATACTCCAACTGGTTCAGGTGGTGCAGCAAATATATCAGGTTTGATGAATTCTAAAATATTTTTGGACCATATAAAACATTTTGCCCAATATGCTAAACCGTCTTTGGAATCTCCAGTTTTATTGATTTTTGACAACCATGAGAGCCATATCTCAATTGATGTAATTAATTTTGCAATCGAGAATGGAATAGTTTTTTTGACACTGCCGTTACACTGCAGCAACAAGCTACTGCCACCTGGTGTTGCAGTGTATTCTCCTTTTAAGCGATATTATAATGTGGCAGTAGACAACTGGTTGGTTAATTACCCTGGAACATCAATTACAATAAATCAAGTTTCACAATTAGTGTCAGAAAGTTATTCATTTGCATTTAGTGAGTCCAACATTGAAAGTGTCTTTGCAAAAACTGGAATATTTCCGTTTAAGCCCGATATTTTTGAAGAGTCAGATTTCCTGTGTTCTGCTGATCTGAACAATAGCATGTAGGTAGAACAGTCTTTAGATACTGCTATAGAGAAGCCAGACGAACCTGGGCCATCATCGTGTACTCAACCTTTGTTTCTTTAGAGTGTCTGATTTTACTCAAAAGAGAAGTCTTCTCAAATTTATAAGGTGACATTTTTCAGAAGACATGGAATTTCGAATAAATTTAATTTCCCGTTAATCGACGATATTCAAGACGTTTCTACAGATGATATGAAAAAAATGAAATCGTCAATAGAATTTTGTGAAACAAGACGTGCTGGTAATGGGTACACTTTTAATATTCCTGGTGAAGATGCTTACCATTTGCGTTAATAAGGTCTAATAGATATGTTTTCCTTTTCCGAAAGTGAATTATAAAATATATTAATTTCTTATTATTTCTGTTATTTTAATTTCATTTGTAAACAAAGTTTTCTTTGTGGTCCAAACATACCTATTCAGTGGCCCAAACATGGCTTCCAGTGGGAGGCTTGGGCCATTTTGCACAATCTTAAAAAAATGCTTTCTTCATATGATTTCATTGCAATAAAAAATATTATATATACATATAGTTTGCTAATAGACTATTTATCAGGCCTATATCGGGTTTTTCGTAAAAATGTAAGTCGTTTTATTAAAAAAAAAAAAAAAAAAAATGGACCAAGCATCCCGGTTTTCCCCTACTATTGTTCAACAAAGTGTAAGGGCTCCTATAAAAATAATTCCCAAAATAAGGTAATTTTTACTATGGAATAAAAAGAAAATTATACCAGTAATAATTACTTGATGACGAAAATACTTCTTCTTTAAATATGTTATATATTAAGACAATAAATAGCACTGAGAAGATCTAACTCAATTGCATCAATTTCCTTGAAAGCACATTGAACTAAATTTTGAAAGAAATTGAAAGCAGCCATTGTTGAGTAAATTATTGCTTTCATTGAAAAGACCATTTCTTAAAACTGGATAAGAGTAGCGACAGAATAATTCGGAGCTTCGTTAATAGATGACATTAGTTCAGAACATAAATTCAAATAATCAGGACCGCATTTAGGAGTTTACTAATAAGCTTATATTTTCAGTTAATAAGTTGATTTTTATTTGCCTTTTTTACATTTTTTAAAAATATTGTAAAAATAAGGAATATATAAGTAAGGTGATAAAGCCTTGGTATGACCTAAAATTTATATCAGATTTTGAATGTTATGTTTTGGATTCCGGAAAATGTCTGTGTTTATGTGTCTGTATCTATAAATGTAATAAAAATTTAAGTCAACTGTTCAGATGTATTTTTACCAGAAACTTGAGTGGGTTCTAATTATATGCTAACTAGCTTTTGGTGGCTGTCGCTCGCAAAAATGGAAAATAAGACACTATCTGCTAGTGGATAGAAGACATGTTACGCGGACAGCAAGTACAGGCACAATTGTTCAGTTAAACCATGGCAGATGAACATCCATAGGGGATACCCACAGGGTGGAGTCCTTTCTCCTCTACTGTGGAACCTAGTGGCAGATGAACTGCTGAAAACACTAATTAATCAAGGGCTGCACGCCCATGGAAAACACCAAACCAGTTTTCTAACTCATGCAAAGAGCTCTAAGGCTGACAGAAATGTGGTGCGTTAGGGAAAACCTCTTGGTAAATTCTGACAAGGCACAACTCATAACCTTTACTCGGAAAACAAGGTTGGAGGTATTACAAATTTCGACTCTGTTTGAAGGAAGGCTAATATCTGGGTCTAGATAGCAAACTTACTGGGAACCAACACTTACAAAAAGTGACCAACAAATATAAAATGTCTCTCATTGTAGGGAGACGAGCAATTTGAAAAACATGGGGATTAAAACCGAAAATGACCCCAAGAGGCAGCACCTGACAGATAACTGTTTGATATTTTTTTTAATAGGACTTTTTCTAATTTCATTTTCACGGTCTTAACGAAATAGGCCAAGAGCATTTGCACTACTAATTTGCTGCTTACATAGCAAACTTTCTACTGCTGTATATCCTTACGCTCTACTAATCACTTATCACTATAAAGTAATCTATCTTAAACCAATTAAAGATCGTTTTTATCTTTAGGGTATTATTGTTATTATTTCCGTTTTTATTCAATCATCAGATTCAAATGAAGTTAAACAATGAATGGGTCGATGCGTGCCGTCTTTCATAATCATAATTATAAAGGTGTTACGTCTGTTTCAAACTAAATTAAATTGGAAACTCCGACGTTAAAATAATGAATGTAGGTACATTAAACAGCGTATCGGATGTCTGTTGTACGCTTGTTTCAATAAAACTCTAAACGTTAAAATTTAAACGCTAAACGGGAGAGATTGATGATTGATGTCGGCCATTTTTCGTGCTGAATAAAACTCGGCAAAAACGAAAATAATTAATGTAGTTTAAATGGAGTAATGCTTTCTAAAAAAACACAGATAAACCTATACAAAAACGGCAATGTACGTATTTTAATATTTACAATATGCTTTTATGTGTGTCCATTAGTACTGTAAATTAATTCGTTTATCCTTTCATACTAAAGTTGATTTCATTGTCCATTTTTTTTATTTTTACTTTTATTTTATTTTTTTGATTCTATTGTATCTCGAAGTCTTTGTGAAGGTTATGCTTTATAAAGTACCAATCAATGTATATTAACTATGTTCCTCAGCACTTCATTCTAAAAGCCACTATATTATTTCAATGTTACACTTGCTGCTACTGATGAATGTCATATATCAAATCCTGTTTATGTTTATACAGAAGTAATTTACTGGAATTTGACAAGTCAGAATTCCTCCCAAACATTTTACATATATGGTATTTGAATATTATTCTAAAACATGGTGTTTCTTTTTACTTTTATAATTTATATACTCAGATTTAGTTTTATTTAATTTTACTCGCCAACGTTTAGTCCAAACGCTAATTTTATTACGACAGTTCTACAATTTTCTAGCTACATCTTCATGATATTCTCATACTGCAGGATGACAGTGTTATCTGCAAAAGTAGCCATTAAGGTTTGTATTAATTTAAAATGGGAGTTTGTCCAATAATTTTAGCATTTGTCCGGTTCAATACTTTGTAAAAGTGACAATATCAATGTTTTTTTTTTCGGTTTGTATTATGTTTAATTATCATTAATGTTAAATGCCTGTCGTTAAATAAAAGTTTCGCCACCCATGTATATAAGCCTTAGTTTCATATTCTTTTTGATATTGTTGATTATCATTGAATTTTAATAATATCACGTCATGTTTTGATAAAATAAAGTATATTATTTTCCAAATCGTTATCCATACAGTCCATGCAATCGAGTTCAGCCCGCAGCGGCACATTTTATGGTCCTTCGAGGCAGTTATGAACCAGCAACCTATGTATGGATACAGCACATTCTCGATATCAACCAAATCATTGTATAAAGAACTAAATAGTAGTCTCACCTTATGGAAGTTTCATTGGAGCGAAATGGATACTACCAATAGATGGCGCTAGTGAATATGGATAAGTCGATATTCGTTTGCAGTGGGCGGATTGAGGGTCCAGCAGAAATTTTTAAAAATGACTGAGACCGATCGATGGATTTCTATTTTAAGCTCTTGGATGAAATTTTATACACTCGTGATTGAATGTTTGGACTATTTTCTATCTAATGTTTGTTATTGTGCGTTAGTGCGTTTACGGGTAGTAGGTATTGTGAATGAGTTGTGTTTATATTTTATTACTGAATTATTTTACTGTTAATAAAGGACGAGTTCCCAAAAAAAATTGTGTATTTATAACTGTTTTGAAATTAATAAAATAGAAAATATGCTTTTGTTTTTCGTTTCCTTTACAGGTTTTATCCGAATTATTTTAAAATAAATTATATAATATTAATAATAGCAATAATAAAACATTTCTTAAGTGTTGAAAAAATTGTATTTTTAATTTAAATACCTAAGTACTTAGCAAAAGTAATTATAAACAACAGGTTATTTCTTTAATCTGGTGCGTAACAATGTAATAAAAAAAAACCCTTAAGATGGTTGGTAAATAATATAAATGAATTCTTAATATTGAAGTAAATACAATGGGTTCTATAAGGATTATTGGTTGGGGTTCGGCTTTGGGGTATAGGGTCGAAATATTGAAACTAAACTTGGTATATGGATGTATTATCCCATAAAAATAAAAATCGCTTTAAAAAATTCACCCCTCCCCACCCCTATCTGATATGGTGAGGGTGGCATTCCCAAAAAATTAGGTTAGAACTTTTTAAATAAAATAGTTAAAGTCTACGATTGTTTATACATAAAAACACAAAATTCCAATTTTTTTGAAAACTTAGAAAAAATTTCGACTTTAATCTTTATAGTTCGGATGTGGGGGCTGGCATTTAAAAATATTTATAGACGACATAAAAATCTTATTTTTGACATATTTATAATATAAATGATTTGCAACATTTTTATATAAATATCTTACCACCACCATCCCCTAGAGGGAGATGGAGGGTGTGGCATCCCCAAAAATCAAGTTAGAACTTAAAAAAAAAACAGTTAAAATCTACAATGTTTTATACATATAAACCCAAAATTTCAATTTTTAAATCAAATTATTAAATTAAATTATTTTTTTAATTTCTTTATTATATTTAATATTATTTCTACTTTTTCTAACAATAATCAATTTAAGATATCTACTTTGATTGAGCCAAAATATTTAGTAGGGGAAGTTTTTAATATTATACAAACCTACTGTGTGTCCAAATATATGAATTTGGCTAAACATTAACCTTTATTTCTAAAAACAGAACAATTTTACTTGAAAAATGTATCTAGAATTAATATTTACCACCATCAAATCCTGGACCTGGACACAATTTTTTTTTAGCAATACGGGAGAAGCGGAAGTGACATTTTTACAAATGAAATTAATTTCAACAAATTTATTTGAGATCATGTACAAGATTATTCATTATTAAAGACACCTTTTATAACCACTATTGCATATTCAAAAAATCTGATGTGTCCAACACATGACTTTCCTATTTAGTTAACCTATTGCAGCATCTCTAAAAATGTTTAGAGGATAAACTAAATATATACATTTTCCACATACATCTACCTCGAAACATTTTTCTATAGATATTCATTGAAAACGAAAATACTGAAAAATTTTAATTTAGCACTTTTCCTCCAATTTTTCCATTACGGTCCATTTTAGAAAAGTCATTTAAAAACAAAAATTATAGAGATCGATATCGCAAACAACTTTTAGATTAACAATTTTCTTAAAAATCAGAATTTTGCACATTTTGTCAAATTTCTCGAATACGGACCATTTCAGGAAAATTTGACATGGAACAAAAATTATAGATAATAATATTGCAAGTAACTTTTATTTAAAGAATTTTCTTCCCCAAACGTAAATAACGAATATATTCCATAAAATATAAAAATGACCACCAATAAAGTACCCCCCCCCCAAATGTTCCGACTCTGTCCAAAATCTAATCAGTTCACCTCAGGTTGAAATAAAACTTAAGTTTAAAATTTTTAATGTTTTTTTCCTTTATCCGTTTTTGAGTTTTCTTCAAAATTCGAAATTTACACATTTTCTCAAATATCTCGAATACGGTTCATTTAAGAGAAATTATTTATAGAATAAAAATTATAGAGAATTATATTACAAACAACTTTTATTTGAACAATATTTATAAAAAATTATTTTTTTACATTTTGTCAAATTTCTCGAATACGGACCATTTTAGGAAAATTTTGTATAAAACAAAAATTATAGATAATTATATAAGAAGTAACTTTTATTTGAAGAATTTTCTTCTCGAAACGTAAATAACAGATATATTCCATAAAATATAAAAATGACCACCTATAAAGTACCCCCCCAGATGGTTCCGACTCTGCCCAAAATCTAATCAGCTCATTGGATGCTGAAACAAAGCTTAAGTTTAAAATTTGGTGTTTTTCTGTGTATCGGTTCATGAGTTATGCGACCTACAGACACACACACACAGACACACACACACACACACACACACACACACACACACACACACACACACACACACACACACACACACACACACACACACACACACACACACACACACACACACACACACACACACACACACACACACACACACACACACACACACACACACACACACACACACACACACACATAGACATCATCGCGAAAATAGTCAAAACGGATTCAGGGGACCTCAAAACGTAAAAATCCGTCGAAAACTCGAGGTCGAAAAAAATCATGATTCCTATACTTTCCTTATATCTGTATACAGATAGGAAAGTAAAAAAGCTTTAAATAAAAGTTTGTGAATATGACTGACTTTTTTTAAATATACCATAAAAACACGTATTCAGATTTCACGGAATACAACACAAATAAACTTTTTTAAATGGGATACCCTCTATGTTATTACATTTCTGGGATATTTTTTTTCTAATTTCACAAATGTATATTATTGATAACCCTATCTTATACCGTCTGTTCTCGAGTAATTTAACGTTGATAATGTAAACATGAAAAAGTTAACATTATTAAAGTAAAAGCTATGAAAATCACAACTATTGTATGATAATAAAATAATCCAAATAGATAGTTTACAGTGAGAAAGAAAAAGTGTAAATATTTATAAGATATTCGACATAGATTATCTATGATATTCGACGTTTAATGAATCAGGAAAGAATAAAAATCATTTTGAAAATTGAATAAAATATATATCTATGCTTTCCTTATTAAACAATATTTATGTTAAATCCTGTAAAATATGCACGCCACTGATATGGTCATTTGATGACATTTTTACAAAATTCGGTCAATGTAAACATTATACAATAATAATTATAGCATAAAGGGAGGGTAATTTATAATGAATAACCCTGTTAAGTACCATAAATTTTCAGTAAAAACATTTTAATTCGCACTTTTTTACGTAGATTAAAGAAAAATGTAATTTTGTGCATTTTCTTGGTGCAGACATTTTGCGACACACTGTATATTCAAATCCAAAATGATGTATTTTCTTTTAACACATACCTAATATAAATTTATTAGCAAAATTTAAATACTTGTTATTTTCGGTATATTTCTCCTTTAGACACACACATTTTTAGTTTCATTGTCAAAAGATTTAAATAAAATTACCGGACCTTATAATATTCTATTATAATTTGATGATCCCGAGTGACCATAGCAAATAGACGAAATTTGAGCATAAAGATTTAGATGTCATTAACGTAAAATTAATGTTTTGAAATTAATTTAAGTTTTACCAATTTAGAAAATAAAATTAAATAATAAAAAAAGTGTCCACTCGGGGGTTTGAGAACTCCGAACCCTTCGATTCGTAGACAAGTACTCTAAATTTTCGTTATGAAGACTTATGAAAAAGTTTTACTTTTTAACGCTGACAATCAGACTGCTTTTAGTTTCATTAAAATCTCAGTTTATTTCTAAATATAGACGAATATGTTGTGGACTGCTATTATTTATTGATTCTTTACAAGAAACACTAATTTTTATTTATATTTAATCTAAATAACTAAAGAAATATATACTGACAATTAATTTGACGGAATTGTCACTTATAAAGTTCTAACATCTGACGTAACCAGTAAATAAAATCGTTAGTTCAATGATTGTACCAATAGATGTCGGGCGCGATTGCCTCCAATAACTTTTACATGGCGATTATCCTACTATAGTTCTTTATACAATGACCAAATATAATTCCCGATTATCAACTGGTACTGCTGTCAACTGCTGAAGTGTTTGTTCGCGATAGTCAGGGAACCATCTAAGTCGTGCCTTACTCGACTTAGGCAGTCAAAGCAACTTAATAACAACCAGATTATTTAACAAATTAGGTATTCAGGACAAGCAAGCAAATATTCGCATTAGCAGGTTAATCAAAACTCATTAGCCATTTCACAAAAGGCAAAACCAACAAATAATTGTCACTCTTTTTGTATGTGGACCTCGACTAAATTAATTAATGAGCAACTCGATATTTCTTTAACAAAATTTTGGCAAGTAGAAGAAATCTCAGAACCATCTCTTTATTCACCTGATGCACAACGTTGCGAAAAACATTTCGAAGAAACGGCGAAGCGCAATGAAAACGAAAGATTTATTGTAAAACTCCCATTTTTTTTAATAAACCGCCAAATGTTGGTGATTTACTATCAACCGCCTTAAAATGATTCGCGAAAGCACCACAACTCAAAACTAAGTATACAAAATTCCTGCGAGAAAACAAGCACCCTGTCAATTTACCTAAGATTCACAAACTCACGGACCTTATTATCAAGCACGATTATCATAAAAATTTACACATGGGCACACATAATTTGTTATCTGTTTTACATTTACGTTACTGGCCCATTGATGGTAAAAATACAGTCAAAAGAATTCTTCGGTCAAGTACTACGTGTTTGAAGGTTCATCCTAAACCAGCTTCTTTTCTAATGGGAAATTTGCCAATCACACGATCATTCTTTAAATGCGGCGTTGACTATGCAGGTATCATTCTCATTAAGGATCTACATATTCGAAAATCAGTCCATATGAAGACATATATCTGTATTTTTGTGTGTCTGTCAACTCATTCAGTACACTAAGATCTAACTAAAGATTTGACTACTGAACGATTTTTGAATGTATTGAATAATTGAATATAGTAAATTCCGCGAAATTTCATCTACGTCGTTGACTATGCAGGTTCCATTCTCATTAAGAACGGATCTATTTGAAAATAAGTCCTTATGAAGGCATATATCTGTATTTTTGCGTGTCTGTCAACTCATTTCGTACACTTAGATCCAATTAAAGATTCGATTACTGAACGTTTTTTGAATGTATTAAATATAGTAAAGTCCGCGAAATTTCATCTACGTCGTATATGAGGAAACGCTTTACTTCTGTATGAAAATCTGTACACCGTGCTCATGCAAATAGAGGTCTGTCTTAACTACAGACCGCTGTGCTCCATATCAACTGACCCTAATCACCTAATTCCTCTAATACTTGCTCATTTCCTGGTGAAAGAATCATTAAAAAAAGATGTCAAAGATGAAGTCAACCGGCTTAAGCATTATGAGCAACTCATCCAGTTAAATCAGCACTTTTGGATACGTTGGTCCAGAGAATATCTCACCGATCTGCACATCCGAGGAAAACGGAGATCTCAAGGAGATAAACAGCCACATGTAGGAAGCCTAGTAGTTCTCATAGAGGACAACACACCTCAATTAAGATGGCCTATGGCAAAAATAACCAGTTTGTATACTGCCGACAGACTGATTTTTTGAAAGCGGAGCTTTCAAGAGGGCGGCCATGTTCGATGCCTGCCGTTAAATAAAAGTTTCGCCACCCATGTATATAAGCCTTAGTTTCATGTTCGTTTTAACCGACTTCAAAAAAGGAGGAGGTTCTCAATTCGTCACGATATTTTTTTTTATGTATTATCAGCGATAATTTTTTAACACGGTGTCCGATTTCAATAATTCTTTTTTGTTAAAAAGGGACTACTTCAGGGGTAGTCCCATATAAATTTGGACAAAAACTAATAATTGGGTCCATGAGAAAATCCTCAAACTCTTCATTTTTTATGTATGTTTAGCGATAATGCTTTACCACCTTGTCCGATTAATATGATTCTTTTTTTTGTTAGTAAGGGGGTACCTCAGGGGTGGTCCCATATAAATTTGGTTATGATGTGGTGATAGCATCTGCCCGTTTTTAAAGTCGGTTTTTTTAAATTTTTAATTTCTAATACTTGTTAACCAACTTCAAAAAAGGAGGAGGTTCTCAATTCATCGCGATATTTTTTTTTTAAGTATGTTCAGCGATAATTCTTTAACACGATGTCCGATTTCAATGATTCTTTTTTTCTGTTAGAAAGGGTGTATACTTCTGGGGTGGTTCCATATAAATTTGATCAAAATCTAATAATTGGGTTTATGAGAAAATCCTCAAACTCTTCATTTTATATGTACCTACTCGTATGTTTAGCGATAATGCTTTACCACCTTGTCCGATTTATATAATTCTTTTTTTTGTTAGTAAGGTGGTACCTCAGGGGTAGTCCCATATAAATTTGGTTAAGATGTGGTGATGACATCTGCACGTTCTTAAAGTCGGTTTTTTTAAATTTTTAATTTCTAATACTTGTTAACCGACTTCAAAAAAGGAGGAGGTTCTCAATTCGTCGCATATATTTTTTTTATGTATGTTCAGCGATAATTCTTTAACGCGGTGTCCGATTTTAAAGATTTTTTTTGTAGAAAGGGGGTACTCCAGGGGTGGTCCCATATAAATTTAATCAAAACCTAATAATTGGGTCTATGAGAAAATCCTCAAACTCTTCATTTTTTATGTATGATTAGCGATAATGCTTTACCACCTTGTCCGATTTATATGATTCTTTTTTTTTTGTTAGTAAGGGGGTACCTCAGGGGCGGTCCCATAAAAATTTGGTTAAGATGTGGTGATGGCATCTGCACGTTTTTGAAGTCGGTTTTTTTAATTTTTAATTTCTAATACTTGTTGTTATTGTTGATGGTCATTGAATTTTACTAATGTCACGTCATGTTTTAATTTAATTATGAAGACTAGAGAAAAGAAGGCGAATGGGCAATGGTCAAATTTCCGTTCTTCCTTTTATAAAGTTCGCGAAATTGACTGTAGTGGGCATGTCTAATGACAGCGCAGTCAATTTTCTATGTAAGTCAATGTAAAATAAAGTTATTTTTTATAAAATTGCTGAAAAAAATCAAAATAATGTAAAAAAAAGTACCTGAGTACAAGTAACATGAGTGACAAAAAACATCAAAGCAAGATTTAAGTCGTTCCATCTTTTTAAAGCATTTAATGTAAGTACGAGTAAAATAACGTATTCATGACTAAATATAATATTTGTTGTAAACTAGTCACAATAGGTATCTTACGAACTGTAGTTTATTTTATTATAAGTTTCTATAATATAAAATTTTACAGTTACAGATGCTGACTTACAAACAACAATAATTATGCATTAAATTTATTTTTTATAGAGTTTTAATGTTAGATAAGGAATTGCTACAGTTATTTTTTTTTTACCCCAATTGTGTCTCTGTAAATGTTTTTTATAGGGTACTAAACGTTTAGAACAGTGGCAGCATATAGATCGTTCCTAGTGCCGATAAAGTACTTTCTAGATATGATACTATTCTATATTTTTTAGAAGATATTATCAAATATTATGAGACTATTTTTACTGATAGTACTGTTAGCAAAATAAAAAAGGGGGAAGCTGAAATTAAAGGATGAGGTAATACCATGTACATTCCCAAATTTTCCTTCATACTTTTATTACAACAATAAAAAATCTGTCAACTGTGTTTTATTTTGCTCTTAAAACTATATGTGAGTTCAATTAAAAAAAATTTGCCACAAATTGTACTTATCAAATTTCATCATTTAAGAAACCTTTTCGAATTTGGCCAAACATACCTAATTTGTATTTTATATAGATAAAATTAAATAATTTATCAATTTCTTTTTTTTTTTTTTTTATTAAAATTAACGTGTCTCGACTGCTGAGGTCATTGACACAACTACAATTATTTACAATATTGTTTTCATAAAATTACTTTGATTTAAATTTTTTGTAAAAGTTGAACGTCTTTTAAAAAACTATAAGGGCACTGGTATTCTGTAGGTTCCCCTAATATTTCTGCTAGTCTTGATTTCAGCTTGTTTCGTCTTCTTTGTTCGGAAAAGTGGTCACAGTCTATCAAAATATGTTTTACAGTCAAAACACTATCACAGTAGGTGCATATGGGTGCCTCACTGGTTGTCATCAAGTGGCTGTGAGTAAGTTTAGTGTGTCCAATTCGTAGTCTTCTTATTATGACTGCATTTGTTCTGGACAAAGAGGATAATCTGGGGGAAGCAATAATGGGTTGTATGTTTCGTAACTGTGTGGTCTCCATATTCCAGTGTGTTTGCCAATTGTCATGAACTGTTTTTCTAAACACACTCTTGATATCTTTATATATGTGAATATCTTCAGCCGGTACGTCCAATGTGGAAGCTTCTTTGGCTGCACGGTCAGCTGCTTCGTTACCGCTAAGTCCAACGTGAGACGGGATCCAAATGATAGTGACGGACACTCCATTTGTCACGAGGTTGGAATAGGTGTCATGAATTGCGTTAACTAAGGGGTGTTCCGAGAAAGCATCTTTAATTGAGTGGATCGATGAAAGTGAGTCTGTACAGATTGCAGTACTACTATCATTGGATGTTAACATCCGGAATGCTTCTAATATGCCATATAGTTCCCCAGTGTGTACGCTACATGTGGAAGGAAGTTTAATGAACTTATTGATGTTAGTGGATGTGACAACAGAACTACCAACACCTGATTCATTTTTAGAGGAATCAGTGAAAAGAATTGTGTTGAAATTGTTTTTATGGATGATACTTAGGAATGTTTGTTGGATTATTTCACGTGGTGTCTCAGCCTTATTAAATATGCTTAATAAAGTGTTTATGTGTGGTAATTTTTTAGTCCATGGTGGAATTACAGAAACAGATAAAGGGGTAGTTCTGGAAAGATCAAAATTGCCCAGTAGGGCTTTGAGAATATTAGGTAGCGGTTGAGCTCTTCTAATCGATTGTGTGTTAGGTACTATGTGATTTGGTTGAATGAGTATCGAATATGCTGGATTTTGTGGATTGGCAGATACACTAGCTGCATATGAGAGGAGAAGGTGTTGACGTCTTAGCCAAAGTGGGGGTTCTCTGGCCTCACAGTATAAACTTTGAATAGGACTTGATCTAAAAGCACCAATGCATAGCCTAAGAGCAGTATTATGGACAGTATTAAGGCTTTTCAGACTAGTCTTTGATGCGGTCATGTAAATGATGCTGCAGTAGTCTAATTTGGACCGTATCAGAGATCTGTAGACTGTAAGTAGTACATCCTCTTCAGAACCCCATTGAAAATGAGATAGAGATTTTAGTATGTTGAGTTTTCTCATACAGCTGCTTTTGACATCTTGTATATGTTTGTTCCAAGACAGTCTTGAGTCAAAGGTTAGTCCTAAAACTTTATGGTGACTGACGACAGATAAGGGGACATCGTTGTAAGTTAGGTGTGGAATTTCACTGGTGGTTCTTCTACTAAACTTGATGATTTTGGTTTTTTTAGATGAAAAAGTTAGTCCGATATTTTGGGACCATGTACTGAGGTCGTTAATGGCAGTTTGTAGTAAACGGCATGTTGATTTGGTGTTTTTTCCCCTGCAGTAGACTACAAGATCATCAGCATACAACCCGTACTTCACTGGCGGAAGAAAAGTTGAACCTAAGTCGTTGATTGCCAAAATAAATAAAGTTGTGCTCAAGACAGAGCCTTGGGGTACTCCATTAAGTTGTTTATGGGGTGAGGATATTTTTCCATTAGCTGCGACTTTAAAGGATCTTTTTTCTAAAAAGTTTTGAACGAAACAATAGATATTTCCACTTAGTTTAAACTCTTGGAACCTATGAAGTATAACAGATTTTCTTATGCAGTCAAACGCTCCCTCAATATCGAAGAAGGCTGCTATTACGTCTTGTTTTTGGGTCATAGCATCAGCAATATGTGTCTGTAAAAGGGCTAAATTATCTACCGTCGATCGATGTCGTCTGAATCCTGATTGAAATTCACAAATAATTTTATACTTTTCAAGAAACCAGATCAGTCTTTTATTAATTAATTTTTCCATAAGCTTACACATTGTGCATGTAAGCGAGATAGGTCTAAATGAGTTCGAATAACTTGGTTTTTCATCGGTATTCTTTTTAATGGGAATAACAAGGGATTCGTGCCACATCGATGGAAACTTGTGAGTGCTCCAAATCATATTAAAGAAGTTTAATAAGATATCAAGACTGAGAGTAGACAAATTTTTAAGGAAAACAAATGGTATATCATCAGGGCCAGCTGCAGTATTCTTGCAAGAACTGAGTGCCTTTAACAATTCTTCTGAGGTAAATGGCAGATTAATGGAAGCACTATCTTGGGCAATGCTACTTGGAAATAATTTTGGTGCTTCAGTTTGTTGTTCAGATTGCACAGTGTGTTTATTTTGAATGTTGGATTTGTTTTCAAAAGCATCTGCTAATATGTTTACAATTTTTTGGCTATCATTAATCACATTATCTTGATAATGTACGCTCGAAATTCTTAAATTTGATTTACGGCCTTGCATTTGTCTAATTTTTGCCCAGACTTGGGTTGACGGAGTATCTGATGTTAAGGTTGAGACATAATCCTTCCACGAAGATTTTTTACTTTGCTTTAATACGTACTTAGCTTTAGCCTTTAATTTTTTTAAATGAATAAAGTCTTCCTGTGCCCTGGTTCTGCGGTATCTATTTAATGCTTGTTTACAATGGCTTACTGCGTCTTGACAATCTGAATTCCACCATGGGACCCTTTTCCTATTATTAGGAACAGAAGTTTTGCCGATGTATATATCTGCTGCAGACGTAATGCAATTAACGAGAAGTTTTAAATATTGGTCGATATCCTCGGATACGGTAATAAGTGGTAGATGTCTTTCGGTATAAGCACGAAAACCAATCCAATCTGCGTGGGCAATTCGCCATTTTGTAATATTATTTGTAGCATGACTTTCTTTATTAGTAATTTTTATCGGAAAATGATTGCTATCAAAAAGGCTCTCTAGGGTGCTCCAGTTAAGTGATGTTGCAATTTTTGGATTAGAAAAACTTAGGTCTATTGAAGAGAAGGTACCGGAGGAAATATTGAAGTGTGTACTGGATCTGGAATTTAATATACAAGCATTGGAACAATTTAAAACATTTTCGATAATTTTTCCTTTTCCGAAAGTTTTATTTGAACCCCATAAGGTGTTATGGGCATTGAAGTCACCTACCAATAAAAATTGACTAGGAAGTTGGTGTATTAAGTCAAATAGTTCTACTTCTGTAAGATTATAATTAGGGGGTATGTAGACACTACAAACAGTAATTTTTGTAGGACACCAGATAGATACTGCAATCGCTTCGAGGTTGGTAGTTAGCAAATAATTCGTTGAGTATAAATTTCTAGAAACAAAAATTGACGTGCCGCCACTGGCTCTAATATATTCATTTCTGATGTGATGATAACTCACAAAATTTTTGAGTTGGCCTGGATTAGTTTCTTTAAAATTAGTCTCTTGTATGCAAATAATGTCCGCCTCTGTTTCAGCAATTAGTTGTTGGATACGTTCATAGCGCGGATAAAATCCGTCGCAATTCCATTGTATTAACGTGAAAATGATTTGTATAAAAGGAAACAATTGAGTAAGTTAATAGGTTGATTTTTGAGATGATTGTGATGAGTCTGAAAGGTAATCATCTGATTGTTGCGATAGCGTGTCCATGCTAGTATTTTCTGCAAGTAAACATTTATTTATTTTTTTAGAAAGTCTTGTAAGTCTATTTTTTATTGATCTTTCTATTAAGCATGGATATATTTGCTGCAGGTCGTTTAATAGGCCTTCGACATCTTTAGTGAATTGCTGGGCCTCGTGCAAAGGATTACTGCTTCCAAAAGAATTTTCGAGGAAAGATATTATGTGATCTGCAGAAAGAGTGAAATCTTTCGGAGTTGCCTTATGTAGGTTATGAATGGCGTCCTTCGTGCTATCCGATAAGCTCAATTCTTCTGATGATTCCTTCCTTGCCCTCTTTTTAATAGCCTTGGTGGTGTCATTACAGTTGGTGGGTGGAATTTTTGGAGGAGGCATAATGTTAACATTGACATCAAGTCCATCAACACTTTGTGATTCACAGAGAGAAATTGTATCACAGGAGGGCGAGTGGGGTCTTTTTTGACTAGGAGTTATAAATGATGATGTTAACTGGTTATCTTCTGTAGGTGTAATAGGCAAGGTGATGACTGTTGCGTCATGCGAAGTTGGAGGTGGCATTTCATTTTGTTGAGAATCTGTTAAAGTTGTGGAGATTGTGTTAGATACTTGGATTGGTTGAGAGTTCTGTGAGAGAGAGGGAGTGATTGTATTTGTATTTGGGCACTTAATAGCTATATGTCCATGTTGTTTGCAGAGGAAACATTCCATTCTGTCCGTGGACAAAAAAATTCTGTATGCAGTGTTATCGTGTGTTAATAGCAAAGATGTTTGAAGCTCAAAGTTGTCGTTAGTTGGGGTGACATAAACCTGCCGTCTGAAGCTCATGATATGTGCATATTCATCTCCTGGGATGCCTGCTTTCAGGAAAGATATGGGTGAAACTAGATGAAGTCCAAAATCAATTAAAGCTTTTTCAACTAGTTCATCAGGTATTGAGGGGCATACATTCGATATTAATATTCGCTTCGCTGGAGTAACTAATCTTCTTATTGGTAAAGCCAGTGAGTTTACGTATATAGTTGGGTGATCCCTTATGAGTTGGTCGACCAGCTCAGTTTTTGATAGATAGATACAAATTCTGTGGTTTGAAATTTTTGAGGCAAAGCAAACATTTTTTGGACTGACTAAATCACCAATAGCCTTAACATAATCGAAAAGAACGAGATTCTGGTGTGAATGGATAACTATTGCTTGTTCCTTTTTTGGGAAGACTGGTTTAGGTCTTGATTTTGCAGCTGTTACATAAGAGCCTGAAGGTACATTATTGTTGTTTTCTATCATTGTATTGATGGTTACATTAGGGGAAGGTTGACTAGAGTTGCCGCCCTTGTAGTCAAAAGCAGCAGGAATGGGTGTATTATTAATTATTAAAGTGCCTTCTAACTGATAACCAGATATACACCATGTCTGTAATACTGGTTGCCAGAACAATTTCTGATTAAACGAGGTCGTTAAACTGGGTTTTATCGATATTCATACAAAACGTAAAAAACTAAGAGATAAGCGCTGCAAAGCGTTTATAATATAATAAAGAATATGTCGATAATCAAGTCGTAAACGACCTTCTCCTGCTCGACTCCAAAAGATAATTGCACTGTTCGACGCACAACACCAAAAAGTTTATGTTTAAGAATTCAAAGAAAAAACAAACTGTATTATTCACTTCGAAAAACAATAAAAACCGTTCACAAAGACTCGAGCGATCTTAACACGTTCAAATCAATGGCGGAACTCCTATTTCCCAAATTTATCAATTAAAACATGCAAGACTTATTTTTAGAAATAAATACAACAGTTGTTCTGTGCTTTATTTAGCTGTAAACAAGTTTATTTTTATTATTTTTACAAAATTATATATAATTCTCATAAGAAGCCATGTATTTTGAACAACGTATGCAGTACTATCGCCCATGCGGTAAATTATAGAAGCTCAATTAGCATGCGTTTTTTGGGACCGTATTTTGAGTATGCCGTTTCGTCTCCTTATCTCTAGTCTTCATAGATATAATTAAGTATATTATTTCCCAAATCGTTATCTATACAGTCCATGCAATCGAGTTCAGCCCGCAGCGGCACAATTAAGGTAAACTTTGGGAATATGGCAACAATTTATTTGACTCATTCCAACTTTTTATTTTTTTACATTAGGCATGCTAAATATAGAAAGTTTAATGTATTATGCTTAGTTAACAAAAAAAATTAAGCTACAAGAATATGTTAAATACCGACATAAAAAATGTTGCTTGAAAAAAAAAATGAAATTGTGCCATTTTCCCCTATATCCCGGGAATATGGCAACACTGATCTGGGTAATATGGCAACATAAGCATTAAGTTGCAAAAACATTATTCTCATACTTCGTAACTAATAATACAAATCATAGAAGAAATTAACAAATAGTAGAGAATGAACCATATTATGGTAACAAAAAAAAAAAATCTGATGTGTCCAACACATGACTTTCCTATCTAGTTATTACAGGCTTCTTCCGGTTATTTTGTACAACCTATTGCAGCACCTCTATAAATGTTTAGAGGATAAACTAAATACATAAATTTTTCACATACATCTACCTCGAAACATTTTTCTATAGATATTCATTGAAAACGAAAATACTGAAAAATTTTAATTTAGCACTTTTCCTACAATTTTTCCATTACGGTCCATTTTAGAAAAATTATGTATAAACAAAAATTATAGAGATCGACATCGCAAACAACTTTTAGTTCAACAATTTTCATAAAAATCAGAATTTTGCACATTTTGTCAAATTTCTCGAATACGGACCATTTCAGGAAATCTTTACATAAAACAAAAATTATAGATAATAATATTAGAAGTAACTTTTATTTGAATAATTTTTTTCTGCAAACCTAAATAACAGATATATTCCATAAAATATAAAAACGACCTCCCATAAAGTACCCACCCCCTCCCCCCCCAGATGTTCCGACTTTGTCCAAAATCTAATCATTTCACGTTAGGCCGAAATAAAACTTAAGTTTAAAATTTAATGTTTTTTTCTTTATCCGTATATGAGTTTCCTTCAAATTTCGAAATTTACACATTTTCTTGAATATCTTGAATACGGTCCATTTTGGAGAAATTATGTCACGGATAAAAATTATAGAGAATTGTATTACAAACAACTTCTGTTTGAACAATTTAAAAAAAAAAAATTTTTTTTGCGTTTTGTCAAATTTCTCGAATACGGACCATTTTAGGAAAATTTTGTATAAAACAAAAATTTTAGATAATAATATAAGAAGTAACTTTTATTTGAAGAAATTTCTTCCCCAAACGTAAATAACAGATATATTCCATAAAATATAAAAATGACCACCTATAAAGTACCCCCCAGATGTTCCGACACTGCCCAAAATCTAATCAGCATATTGGACACTGGAACAAAGCTTAAGTTTAAAATTTGGTGTTTTTGTGTTTATCGGTTCATGAGTTATTCGACACACAGACACACACACACAGACATCATCGCGAAAATAGTCAAAACGGATTCAGGGGACTTCAAAACGTAAAAATTCGTCGAAAACTCGAGGTCAAAAAAATCATGATTCCTATACTTTCCTTATATCTGTATACAGATAGGAAAGTAAAAAGAACAATATTAATATTTACTGAGCGCGATTTGAACAGAATTTTTCAGAAGGTGTTCATATTTCATGCAACCAAGAAAAACAGTTTACACATTGTATCCAATCGCACTTGGCGTTCTTCTTTTTGTCCAAATAGTGCTCATTACATTCTTTACAGAATTCATCTTTGTCTACTACCTGAAGATCTTCATCACTTGAACGTTCACTCATATTAATGGATGAAGCAGAAGAACTTGGCGATTCCCTAGGTTTCTTCCTTTTTTAAGCGTTCCTTTTTACCTTGATTGCGATATTTTTATTTTTATTAGCATTTTGAGTTTTCCTTGTTTTCCTTTGAGCATCAGTTTCTTCTAATTCTTTCTTCCGGCATTTTTCAGCAATGTATTCTTTTATAGTACCAATTTCGGCATGCTGTTTGCGAGAATTATTGAGGCCCTTCCTATGAGGCCTCAGTACTGCATTCCGAAAATACAAAAAAAAAAATTTCGTCTGGTCGTGTATGTATGCCGGCACAATAACTCTAGAACGAAAGTTCTGATTGACTTGCGGTTTTGATTTTCTTAAATAAATACTTCTAACTTAGAACTCTGTTGATTTTTAGAATTTTCGGTTCATCCTAACTACTTTAATATCAATTTTCTTAAAATCCGCTTATGCATTTCTTATGTGACAAGTTTAGGAATTTCAATTATTTCTAACGTCAATATTTCTAACGTCAATATTTTTAACATTCTTTACATTCTATGAATTGCAAACATTCTCTAACGACCTGTCAAACATCAGCTGTTAATAGTAAAGGTGAAATTTCTAAGGCGGGTTGCGACCTTCATATTTGCAACTATAGCCATTTTGGAGGCTATTTTTATTTGAAATTAGTCGCCAAGTCTGCCAATTTATAAAAATATATAAGCAGTTTCTTAAAAATTACTTTTTTATGGTGGTGCTAACTTAAGCGTACTACTATTTCGCCCCTAGCCACAAAAACACTCTCATCAAATTTACTGGCTCTCTGTCGCAACCCCATAGAATAATTAACCGGCCATTTTATTTGGCAAAAATCAGAATAATGCTTGGCTGTGCCTGTCAAGTATCAAGATGTTAACTGTGATGTGTGAATGGCTCTTACATGTCAAATAATTTAAAAATGTATGCTTCTTCTGATATTTATTGCAAATAATTTGTAGTGTATTTCAATTAAAGCTTTTTATAAATAAAAGTACAGCAAGACAAATAATATAATGTTCTTATACAAAGCACTTTTTTATTATATAAAAGAGAGGTAGGATATAATGCTGGCTTACATATTCAACCAGCGAATTGTAAATAATAATTAGTAAACTCCTTCATAAACTTCCTCAATTCATAAAATTTAAAAATAAATCTTCTTACCTTGGGAATTTAATGACGTAATGTGATCAACCCATTTCAAATTTTGATCAATTATGATGCCGAGGTATTTTGTTGTGTTTTTCATTTTAATTATAAAGTTGTCATTTATTTGTATGTTAAAAGAAGGCCTTTGTAAATTACATTGCTTTCTATAGATCTACTTAACACAAAAATAGTTTTTTGGCTATAAGTTGCTATAACCTATCGTCTCAAAGCTATTAATAATTTAAACATAGTAAGTAGTAAAATGAGGGGTAAAATAACAATAAATTAAGGGAAATACTTATAAAGGGCAGGTTTAAAGAGTATTATCACAAGAAAGGATATCTGTTCTGTATATTTATCAAGTATTGTTTGAGGTTACTTTTGAATACATTTATTGTTGTTGTTTTTTTATTTCTGTAGGCAGTCTATTAAATTTTTTAAACCTTTAATAAAAATTGTATTTTGGCAACTTTTATTGATGGCTTGCCGTACATGAAAGTCCGATTGGCTTCTTGTATTATAGTTGTGATATTGCGAATTATATTGAATTTTTTCTAATAGATCTGATGCGATGGTACTATGTCATTTTTATTTTATAAATAAATATCAGTCGTGTACTGAACATAATTCTAAACTGAAAGCCAATTTATTTCTTTTAACATAGTTGCAATACTCATTCTTCTGTTCTTTATTAATAGAATATAAATAGGCGAAGTAAGGAGCCCAAATATTTTACATGAGCAGGTTTAAAAGGTAAAGGGGCCAATTATTATTGGATAAATTGCTCGAACAAGTTTTTAAACCCTAATCAAAAGGCGATATAGAATGGTTTTAAAAACTAAGGCTTGTGAAAATCATTACATGGTTCAACCTAAGTTATGCCAATGCTTCACAAAACAAAAAATTCAACGTCCTAATACTACTATCGGCTTTCGGTCTTTCGTTCCAAGTTAAATTATTTATCGTTTTTGTTACGCTACGAGTTTACCCTTGTGGGCCTTAGTCTCGATAAGGTGGGAATCACTGTTTAAGCGTCTCTCGAATTTCTTTTAGAAATTTCAATCGTTGGTAGTTTTTGAATCTCGTTAAAACCACACGATGATTTTCTTTCGTAGAAGAATCTGAAATAGCAGTAGTATCTGTTGGTCTAGCAGTATATGCTCCAGCTATTTTATCGTTATGAATTTCAGCAGTAGTAATGATTACCCTCGGTTTTCTGTCTCGGCATCAGACGTTGATGGTGAAACCTCATGTTTGGTATTTGATTTTGAGTTATTTGGCTATTTTATTTATTGGGGTTGTTTGGGTTTCATCATAATTGAAAGCATAAGCTGAAATAACAGATGCATCTAATGGATAAAAACCGCAAATCTTAAAACCTGAAACGCCATTTTGGACAGTGGCAGCTTTAGACCAAGCGATATTTAACAAAGGTGGGAATAGATACCTGGTCATTTTTCTTTCTTCATGGTTTTGTATCCAAGTCGCACATGTATCTCTCCAAAATGTTTTTAAAGGCTTCAAAAATGTTCTATTCAGTGGCTGCAAAAAATGTTTTGTGTAGCTAGAAAGGCACAAAAGGGTTATGTCATTATTAGTTGCAAAATCTAGAACTTCTGGATCTGAAATGTGAGAAGCATGTCCATCAAGAATTAAAAGATCTTTGCCGCTATCTTTCCTCATAACAAATATTTCTTGAAGCCATTTTTTTAAAATAACTGATATTACATAGGCACTTTTTTCGCTCATTTGCACTGTGCCACCTGGTGGCAAACCATCTTCAAGCTCTTATTTTTTATTTTTTCCTTTAAAAATGGAAAATGGTGGTAAAATTGCCCTTCTGTATTTACACAACTTAAAACAGTAATTGTCTCTCCCTTTTCAGCGCTAGTTACAGAGCAGACAGATTTAGCTCGTTTGAAAGCGAGAACTTTGCCCGGGAGGTTATTTAACTGCAAACCGGTTTCGTCGGATTTTCCAATTGATAAACCCATTATCGGTAAAAATTTTCTTCAACATTTCAAAATAATCGTCAACTTCCTGCTTATTCATTCCTTTCATACGGGCTATGGATAGTCCTTGTGCCTTTCTTATACTTATGTTTTTATGCCTCTTTAAAAATGCAACGATCCAATCGTAACCTGCCTCCTCTTTATTGCGGTTAAAATTGTGTTTTATATCATTTATTTCCACAAATTTATGAGCCAATTTTTGTATATCACGAGTCGTAGCAGGAAAATTGCATGCTTCTAGCTTTTTAATGTAAACGACCAATTTATTTTCGTTTTCTTCTCCTAAAATATATTTTCTGCCTAATTTTATTTTCTCTACATTATTTAGCTTTTGTCGTCTGACTAATGTACGCACCAGTATGTTGTAGGTGCGTGCGATTTCTCTAATTGTCTTGTTCTTGGTTTCAATAAAATTTTCTTAAATTATTAAAGAACTGAATTTTTCGTATTTTTTATTAATCAATCTGACATAAAAATTCCTTGTACCGTGTGTTTTACAATAACAAAATTAAATAATTAATAATTTTAACAACTTCAATAAAATAACTTTAACACTAATGGAACCCCTTTTCTCACTCAAAGTGGCTGCTTTTAGGTTGTCCACAGTCCATTGGGCTCTTAAAAGTTTGTGTTTGTAAGTCCGAGGCATTCTGTAACAAGATACAAATGCTATAGAAATTTTACTTTTTGTATATCAACTATATTGCACACGTAAACAAACTTTGCCAATAATACAAACACATGGGGTAATATGCTTCATGTAGCATATTACCCAGAAACAGTAAAGCATAATACCCCAAAATATATTTCTACAAAAGAAGACGTTTATGTCAAAAGAAAAGAGAGATGAGTTGCACGGCTGGTTTGATTCAATTATCATTAGAATACATAATTCTCAAATATAAAACCAATCATAATAGTAATTGTAATTATTATGGTGCATGCGAATAAAGTAACATAGCATAAATATTTTTCAGGAATTATTATAATACAGTCAACAATAAGCTCAACACCACTTGCACATTACATTACTTAATGGCCAACTGACTCTTGGTGATATTGGGTGGCGGCATCTGCTAATATTTCGCTAAAATACACCCCATAATTTAAAAGTGCGGCATATTACCCATGTTGTCCTATCCCCCAGTTTACTTACCAATATCATACTGTTTTCAAACACTACAACTAATAACTAACTTGCTGTACTCTAGTGATATATAATCGATTAATCAAAAATAATCAATTATTCCAATTTCAATTAATCGAAAAGAATAGATTATTTTTATTTATCGATTAATCAAATATACCGATTTATTTTAAATACCCGATGACCGATTATTTATTTTGATACCCAACCCTAGTTATAACCTAACGTTTTTAGCAATAATTTTTAGCAACACAAGTAATTATTTGAATAGGATATTTTATTTTAGTAATTGGAATGATTTTATTAATTTATAGAAATCTATTAAAATTTACAAAAATCTACAACAAAGGCTACTAAAACTAGCCAAAAAGCTGATATCTATTAAATATGTAGAAATCTACTAAATATGGCAACGTTGGATCAAAGTTAGAGTGATCCGACCTTAGAATATATGTTCTAAGGATCCAACCAAGCTAAACACGGTTGTTTTTCATTACAATTCCAATAAATCTATTACATTTTGGTTTATGTCATTACGTTATTAGTATAATTAGGCTGTCCAGAACACGTGACCATGTACATTTAATGGTTTTAGTTGAGTTGTCAGTTTAATGTATGTATAGCCACATACTTTGATCAAAGTTTGTGATGTATAGCACATACTTTGATTACTATACGGTGCAAGGGAGAGGTCCGACACGCCCAACATAGGGCGCGGCCATTTTGATGCCTTTACCACAGTTTATAGCTAAAGAATTAGTTCGCTCACTCTGCGTCGGCACTTTTGATCTCAATGTTCCAGTTTATACACTGCGCAACTCATATAATACCACATACTTTGATTTTCTTTTACTATACGGAGAATGGTCGCACTGCGCAGCTTTCTGAGTGTCTTTCAAAAGGAGATAGAAAACTCCGCCATTTTGATCCCTTATTACGTGTTGCCTACATCTTGGCGCAATATTTTTAATAGGTGCGTTTTAATCATCCGCTTCTGCTTCGAAATTGTCGGTTTTCTTGTTTTAATCTGACAGGTTAAAACGACTAAACCGACAATTCCGGAAGCAGAAGCGAATAATTAAAACGCACCTGATATTTTGCTTGCTGCTGTCAGTGTCAGTGAATATTATTTTTGGAGTCACAGTTTATTGCTAAAGAATCAGTTAGGTCACTCGGACCAGTTGAAAGTTCCAAAATAACATCCACTCCAGGGATACAAATTCAGGATGCGCAGAAGACTGCTGTTTTATTATAGGTGGTTGTCATATATTGTATTATCCAAGTTTAGCATAGGAATCAAAATGGCCGCGCCCTATGTTGGGCGTGTCGGACCTCTCTCTTGCACCGTATAATAATCAAAGTATGTGGGCGTGTCGGACCTCTCTCTTGCACCGCATAGTAATCAAAGTATGTGATTCTAATCAAATGGTTGCCCATAGGTGTTCACAGGCACATGATATGGCAACACTGTAGGCCTGGTTTTTTGACAGGATCAATGATATAGATAGTTATCAAGATTGATCATCCATGTTGTTTCTTTTCTAAGGTAATCAATGATTTTAATAATTGTGTGTATTGTCACAGCTTATAAGCTGTGGTATTGTTCCTGCGATTTCTTTCTTTTAATTAAAGCAATTATCTCTTTTATTATTTTTTGCATTTCTTTTAATGAAATTGTTAGAATCAATATAATATACTAGAAACTTTAAGTGAGTTGATTACATTTTTTCTCAAGACTAATATTTTCTCGAAACTGTAAAATGTTACTGAAATTTTTATTCCCTCTTTATAAAATGGATACAATATAAACAAGCAGTAACAATTTTGTTTGCTTACAAGTAGGTCAGTCTGTAAAACTAGTAAAACTAAACTCAACTGAACTCAATTCGATAGAAATAGAGCTTTGCTCCGACTACACTATTTTATAAAATAAATGTACAATACTTTTTGAAAACTGCTATTAATCATATCCGTTTTTAGCTCTCGACTTCCTAGTTTGGGTTCTTTTATCGAGATAATTTTTAAAAAAGAAAAAAATTTTCTTCGGGCGAGGTCTGCGTAGAGGATATTTATATGCAAATAGGAAAAGTTGTGTTAGTTGCCGGTTAAACGTTAAAAGATAAAATTGATATTAAAAAGTTAATGCCCTGTTCTCGTTTTCTAAATGGGAAATCCAATTGAAGGCACGAGGGCGAGAGCTGTTGGGATATGATAATTTTGACAAACTTCGATATACTTCTAAAGAGTTTTGATTTAACAAAATGTACCCGATAAACTTGGAAGTCTGGAAACTTTGTTAACATTTTTTTTTAAATTATCAGCAAAGTGCTTTTGGCATTAAGACATCTACAAAGTATGAGTGTAAAAATATAATACCAGATGGACTGAAATGGAGTAAATACTTTTTAATTTTCACCTTCTCGAAAAAATATTATTCATAAAAGATTTTGCTTGTGATAATTCGAACAGAAGTTGAATATCACTTTGCTTTAGTGAAATAACGACAAAAATGTATAAGTTTGTATAGGTTTTATTTCGAATGAATCGAAATAGTACATTATTTTTGCAAATTTGTGGTATTTGTATGGAGTTAGAAGGAAGGGAGACGCTATAAGCATCTTTTTCAAACTTTCAAAACGGTATCACTAGCATTTTTGTATGAATTAAAACTATTTTTCTTGTACTTACTTTACGTTTTCTCTTCTCGTTTGTCACACCATCGAAAAGCACATTTTGGTAAGCTAAATTTTGCCCTTTCTACTGTACATTATTTTTTCAAATAGAAGTAATAAGTAAATTAAAAATATGTTTAGTTTTTATCATGTGTGCAAACCCCATTTACTGTGGTGATATTTCCAATGTATTTTCTATTTTCAACCGACTTCAAAAAAGGAGGAGGTTCTCAATACGGTGTCCGATTTCAATGATTCCTTTTTTGTTGTCAGGGGTGGTCTCGTATAAATGTGGTCAAAATCCATGAGAAAATACTCAAATCCTAATTTTTTATGTATGTTTAGCGATAAATTCTTTACCACCTAGTCCTATTTCTATGATCCTTTTTTTGTTAGTAAGGGGGTACCTCAGGGGTGGGTCCATATAAATTTGGGTCAATGAGAAAATCCTTAAACTCTTAATTTTTTATGTATGTTTAGTGATAATTCTTTACCGCCTTGTCCGATTTCTAAGATTCTTTTTTGTTAGTGAGGGGGTACCTCATGGGCACACTTCGCCTGAAGCACAAACAGGTTTACCCAAAATTAGCGGTTAATAGTACATTAAAAACCCGCTTGAATGAAAATCCTAGCTGATCCTTTTTTCAAGATAAGTGGATTTTCACTTTTTCATAATTTTTCATCATAATTAACCCGGAAACGCCCAATCCACCAAAATTTTCCACCCCAAGTTTTTGTTCTCGGGGCCTATGCGATGGTAGTTACAGCTCTTGAGAGTGATCGTTTTTACCCCTGAGAGGCTTTTTTCACGAGAAAATCGGTCAAACTGGGCCTTTTCGAGTGTGTTTTAAAGTGGTATCCGCTGTAGGCCTAGGGTGAGATTACAGAACGTCTGCAACTTTGCAGATCTGCAAATATGGCGGCAACCTTGCAGATCTGCAAATATGGCGGACTTGTAGATGCAAGTATCCAAAAAATATCTGCGAATTCGCAATATTTATTACCCCTAACAACACACAAAATCCAAATCCACCTTTAAGAAGGTTAGAACATCCTACAACCATGAAGTCTTCTGTTTCTTTTGATTAAATACAGTTCATGGTGTCAGATTATCGAGTTTTTAAACATAGTAATGGACAGGGCCAACTAGAGGGGGGGTAGCCGGGACTAATTCCCGGGGCCCGGGCTTAAATGGGGGCCCGGTAGCGCTCTAAGGGGGGCCCGATGCCCTACAACAGCTTTTTTGTTCTGCATGAGAAATTGGACACAAGATGAGAGTGGGAAGTTAAGATTCTGCTGAAGCAATTGAGGCAGGGAGAATTTCTTTTTGATGTGTGGACCTTTTTTTTTAGAAGAAGAAGTAGCAATTGAGGTAGGGAGAATAGCTTTTTGATGTGAGGACTTTTTTTTTTTAAAGTAATTGAAGGTAGGGAGAATAGTTTTTTGTTTAGGAAAAATTCTATAATTCTATTTCATTCATATTTATTATAGAAGAACAATTAAAGATTTTTTTATCACGGTGCCCGATCTAGAGAATTGTCCTTAGGCCCGGTCTGGCTCTCAGCGGCCCTGGTAATGGATTTAGATTTAGTGTTGTTGGTGGTAATAAACCACAATAAATATTGCGAATTTGCAGATCTTTTTTGGAATACGAAAACTTGATACATGCATATGTAAGTCCGCCATATTTGCAGATCTGCAAAGTTGTCGCCATATTTGCAGATCTGTAAAGTTGCAGACTTTCTGTAATCTCACTCCTAATCCACTGCGAAAATAAAAATGAAAACGAAAATAAATATAATAAACTACTGAGGCACGTTTTTATAAATGCTGTAAAGAAAAAGTCCGCTTGAATGAAAATCCTAGCTAATCCTTTTTTCCATATAAATTTGGTTAAGATGTGGTGATGGCATCTGAATTATTTTGAAGTCGGTTTTTTAAAATTAGTTTTAATACTTGTGTCGACTCAATATGGCCGATCTGCCAGAACCGGACTGTAGGAAATGCAACCCAAACCTACAATTTTCAATTTAACTTTCTTAGGAAATGTAACTTATATTTAGTAATTGAAACAGCAGATCCAAAGAAAAGTGCAATCGTTTTATTTACAAAAAAAGATACATACTTTTGATAAACTTTTGGTAGACATTAATGGAGGCGAAACTTTGCCAAACATTAATAGAGACAAATTGTGGAAAACTTAGACTTCGTTTGGGAAAAGAACAATAGAAAATCTGCTGTCAAAGAGAAAGATAAAATTATTTGTTGGAGGAGGCAATATTTAAGGGAAATTAGAAAATTAATAAGAGAAGACAAAAATATTTTTTATGTGGATGAAACATGAATAAATGAAGGACATTTTGTAAAAAAAGTTTGGCAAGATGAACAGGTTACAAATGCTCGTCAGGCATTTATAGAAGGTTTGTCTACTGGCTTAAAATTTCCAAATGTTAGAGGTCGCCGTTTAATTATCACTTATATGGGAGAAGGTAAAGGATTTGTTTCAAATTCTACGAAAGACTACCATGAAAAAGTGACTGCTGATGTTTTTGAGGAATATTTCAGACAAATGATAGACTTATTACTGATCAATTCTGTAATAGTTATGGAAAATGCCAGTTACAACTCAAGATTAAAAAAACCAATAAATGAAAAAAGCAAGAATTCTGATTGACTAATAACCAAAGAAATAGTAGCAGAAGAAGAATTACTTAAAAAAATTATATTGTAGTCATTCACCAAAATTTAAGAGGTATAGTGTAGATGAAATAACAGAAGAACATGGAATTAAAAGTGTTGCGCTTACCATCTTATCACTGTGAACTTGACTCCATTGAACTAATCTGGGCTAAAATGAAAGGATATGTTGCGAGAAACAATACAACATTTAAATTTCAAGATGTTCGTCAACTATTATGTGACTCCATATCAAAAATTTTACCAGACAATTGGCAGAACGCTATAATACATGTCACAGCGGAGAAAGAGAAATTCTGGAAACTTGATATGTTAATAGAGGAAACAATAGAACCAGTTATTATTTCTGTAGGAAGTGATAATGACTCCTTATCGGGAGAAAACGACATTTATTTAGGTATGTAATTCTATATTTATATTAATTATAATAAGTTTATATAACGCTAGTACCCGAAATACAAACAAACAAATTTATATGGAATCACCCCGTATTTCTAAAAACGAAACATAGGTGTTTTATGAGAAAATATTTTTGCAGATTTTTTTTTTGTATATCACATAAATTTGGTTGTGTGTATATTTATTATTAAATTTAAAGGAAATATCCTAACCTAATATCTAGAGTTCTATTTAAAAAAAAATAAATGTGGTTCTTTATATTGACCATTTACTATTTTTTATATTAAAGTTTTTTGTGTTCACCGTCACTTAGGTATAGAATTATTGGTTAATCCCCTAGGATTTACTCATTTACATTTTATAATGTATTGTATTCTAGATTTTTCGGGATGGTTATTCTAAAACCTAGTGAAAATTCAGATAAGAAGGTATCTATATTTACTTTTTTTCTGCTTTGCCATAAAAACTGTGCTATCATGCATTTTCAAATAAACTATAGTTGATTATCATTATTATTATACTTTAAATTGATTAAAATAAAAAAAAATTGCCCTATTTCTGTTTTAACTATATATTTTTTATTATTATTATTACCATGTCCTGGATTTTTCTTCATCAAATTAGGAACAGTTAGTAATATTTTTTTCAGTACAAAAGATATTTTATTCTTGAACAAATTTTCAATATTTATAAAATGTTCCATATAGTGCCGACTTTCTGTGACATACTGTATATTTAATATTCAACATGACTATACAATTTTTAATAACAATAGTCCAGAAAGATATTTATTTTGCGATGTCATCATAAAAGCATTAACTTTCTTAAAGACTTCATATCCGACAATTATGCAGCTAACTTTTTAATATCAATTTATGCTTAAATGAAACGGAGCTCTTTAGCGTAAATCAAACTTTTCCTATTAGCATATAAATTTCAACGAAAAAACGAAAAAAGAAACTTAAGACGAAGCCTCTTTTGAAAGTTTATTATAAATATAAAGAGATAGCAACTCTACGAGTATTTTTGTATGGTTAAGAAATTAAAGATATAAGTATTTATATTCTTTAGCGTCTCCAAATTTTAAAACATTTTTATTGCTCAATAAAATATCATTATTTTTTTGCAACTGTTAAATCATAACAATTTTTTATTTTTTTAAGTAATATTATCTACTCAATTCAACTACCAATTTCTACTTGCAACTGTATTGATTTATTACTTGACTAATGAAATGTATAATTCTCAATTTTGGTAACAGTTTTAAATAAATCAATTTGCAACAAAAAAATTTAAATGTTATCAATAAATAAATTAATAGTAAAACCATTTTCAAAACAAAGCTTTTATTTAAATTCTCTAAAAAAGAAATATCTAATCCTGAACTTAGTAGCCATGTCTTGCTGTATTATGGATGTAACTAAATAAGTGTAAAACATTTAAGGGGGTGATTCCTCATCGAAAAAAAGATAGGATCTTTTATATAAAGAAACTTCATTGGAGAATCCCTTGTTAAGATACAGCTCCTTAAAGGGGGTACATAAAATATTTTTAACAATTTTTTTCACAAGCACTAAACAAGTTACAATATTGAAATTAACCTGACATTTTCTACTACCAAAAAGACACTTAGCCAGTAATTTATTTGGTTTACTCCATGGTTGTAAGGGGTGGAAAGCGCAACCCCTAAAATTTCGTTCCAATCTTAGATAAAAGAGACCAGAGATATAACATACACCGGTTTTAAACATGCGCAAATGTTGCCAATTTCTAAAGAAGGGTTAACGAAGTGGGGGAACTGGGCGGCGACACGCGGCGACCCGAACTCTGTGACAGGGACCGGACTTTGTTTATTAGCAACTTAATGAACTATTAGGTTTATTTAAAAGGTGTTTAATCGAATTTTGTATTATGAAATCAAATTATCGTGATTTTTTAATATCAAACAGATGCCACGACATTTTATGTAAAGAGAAGACCTTTTATAGAATATTTCGTTAGCGTTTATTTACTACGGACATTTCTGCAAGAGATTACAGTAAAACGTTGAAATAGAATATATTCTTAATAGAGCAAAAAATGTTACTCATTGTCTACGAGTATTATAAAAATAGCATGTGCGCAGGCTAATACTGCAAATCTACCCTTATGAGTTAAACATTATATTTTTTCTACGGCTATTACATATTATAAAAAATTATTTAAAATTAGAAAATGCTGTTTTGTATTGTGACCTCAGAAAAAGTATATTAAGGCTTCTTTCTTTGGGAATATTATTTATTATAAAGGATGAGTCACATAAAACTCTAGAAATGCATATGTCTGAAACCAGATAACATTTTAAAATTTAAATCTATTAAAAGTCATTTGGTCGCTAGGGATGAGTGATTATCGAAATAAATTATCGATAATTGAAAATAATCGATTATTTTCGATCAATAGATTATTTTCAAACAATATATTTTTTGTCATTTCCTTTAAAATCGACTACTTGATTATCTTTGAAAAATCAAAAATAATCGATTAATTAAAAAGCCAATTAACCGATAAATCAGTGTTTACAAAATATAATATAAATAGAATTATCGTTTATTTTAAATAATCGATTATTTTCAAATAAACCATTTTTTTTTCGTCCATGGAAACAGATTATTCGATAATATTTGAAAAATCGAAAATAATCGATTAATCAAAAATAATCAATTAATTAAAAAGTCGATTAACTGATAAATCGATTTAAAAAAAAAACAGAATGATCGATCATTTTAAATAATTGATTATTTTCGATCAATCGATTATTATCAATAATCTATTTTTATTGTATTTCCTTTAAAATCGTTAATTCGATTATCTTTGAAATACCGAAAATAATCGATAATTCCAAAATAATCGCCTAATCGAAAATAATCAATTAATTAAGAAGCCGATTCTATGATAAATCGATTATTACCAATAATCTATTTTATTGTATTTCAAAAATATTCGATTAATTAAAAAGTCGATTAACTGACAAATCGATTTAAAAAAAAAACAGAATGATCGATTATTTTAAATAATCGATTATTTTCGATCAATCGATTATTATCAATAATCTATTTTTATTGTATTTCCTTTAAAATCGATAATTCGGTTATCTTTGAAATACCAAAAATAATCAATAATTCCAAAATAATCGCCTAATCGAAAATAACCAATTAATTAAGAAGCCGATTCTCATATTTCCTTTGAAATTGATTATTCGATTATCGAAAATAATTGATTATTAAAAGGCTGATTATCCAATAAATCGATAATTTTAAAAAAATAACCAAAATATCGATTATGTAAAATAACCGATTATATTCAATCGATTATTTTCATATAATATCTTTGAAAAATCGAAAATAATCAAATAATTAAAAAACCGATTAAACGATAAATCGATAATTTTGAATAAATGTACTTTTTCTGTATTTCCTTTAAAATCGATTAATTCATTATCTTAAAAAAAAACGAAAATAATTTATTAAAAACAGCGGATAAATCGATTTTCATTAAAAAATATCAGAATTACCGATAAATCGATTATTTTTGTAACCCCTATGGGTCGCTTGCTTTTATCTGAGCATTTAGTTCCAAAATTTAGAGATTCGGATTTTTTGATCCAGTTATCTTTGAAATCGCATTCGCTTGTATAATAAATAAATATTGCTAAATTTTGGATTTTTTTTAGTAAAAGAAAATTATGTTCGAGTTGTTTAGGGGTTTGTAATGTAACATTTTATTAACATGACTAAGGGTTGATTCCACCGTTGTGTTAAACGAAGTTTAAAATGACATTTTTACATTAACACTGTCATTTTAATCTCCGTTTAACACAACGGTGGAATCGGACCTAACTCCTGTAACTTTAGTATTTTTTTTTTGTTTATACTAGATTACTTTGTTTTAAGACTGAAAATTCAATGTCACTTTCGATTTGACCGCAAATAAGATGAACCTTGAAATTTTAAGTAGGTCATCCTGTATTTCATCTAATATTCTTATAAAAATACCTTATAAAAATACATTATAAAAATAAAATTTAGCTAGCAACTATGATTCTTTACCTCTTATTTATCTACCAAAAAGGGCTAAAAACTACCTTTAGAAAACATTCTTATAAAACTACTATTTAAATACAAAATATATTTACTATTTATTTAAATTAAATGTTCAAAATTTTACCCTTTTGTAAATTTATGTAAGTAATATGAAATCTGATGCTTAATATTTATTGAAACCCCTTAATGCGGATCTGAAGTATTCAGCCCAGAGAATCATGGCGCTTTATGTCAAAACGTTAATAAATATTTACCGCTGAAAACGAATATATTCATAACAGTAGTACTTGTATTATAAGTACATATAATTTTTCAAAATACATCGTGACATTTTGAACTTGAAATTGAATAACTAGAACACTTTAAATTGCTAAAATACCAACAAATAAATCAAAAAACAGCTGTCAATGGTGATTAAACTCAGGTGGAGGTGTGATCGCTGAATGGAAATCGGAGCAATTCGGGTGGCGTCGTGCAACAATTGTTTTCAATTGGTGGGTTACTTTGGCTTAAAATAGACAGCATGCGCAGTGTGCAATGTTACATCTTCGGTCTCTTTAATCTAAGGTTCCAACGTAACTTTTTGTCTTATCATTAATTACCATTAAAAATTTTATTTTTGATAGCCTGTTTAATTCTAAACAAAAAATATCTCCTGAATTTTTTGCCCAAAATAAACCAGTTCGCAGCAAAAAATTATTTTACGAACAAGATAGATATCGCCATAAAACGAAAATACGATACTAATTTATCTAGTAGGCCGCTATTAGCGCTACTGACAATTACATTGAAATCAAGCTGCGAGTTTGTAAATTTTTGAAATTGAACTAGTAAAATTTTATGTACCCCCTTTAAGGGGCTGTATCTTAACAAGGGATGCTCCAATGAAGTTTCTTTATATGAAAGATCCTATCTATTTTTCGATGAGGAATCACCCCCTTAAATGTTTTACACTTATTTAGTTACACTATATGGGTCCGCTATATTGAATTTAGAGTGACGTCATTTTAGTTTCGTATTCTTCTCAAAAAAACCTTTTCATTTAATACCCATCGTGATGGTAGATAAGAAAATTTTGTCCGCCATCTTGGGACGACCGCCATCTTCAATTTAGTTTGACATGATTTTAGTTTTTTTCGTATTCGTCTCAGCAAACCCTTTGAGTTGAAACCCATATTTAGACGGTGCATAAAAAGTAACTAGTTCGCTATCTTTGGAAGTCCGCCATATTGGATTATGGATATAGAATGACCACTTAGCTAACCATATATTGTCGTAAATGCAAAATTTCAGCTCAATCGGTTGAGGATTACTGTTTTAAAATTCAGTTGTAAGATTTGATCTAAACAAACATACAAACGGGCTCACACAGGCTGAAGCTGAAAGAAGGAAAGACAGAGATAGAACAAAAAAAAAAGTTGAGGAAAATGAAAAAAAAAGGGTGGAAAAAGATTCCTTTAGTCGCCTTCTACTACAGGCTGGTTCGGCCATGGTGTTATTCTGTCTCATCCGAAGCACTACACGGGGATGGAAGAAATAACACCACGGCCGAACCACGACCTATGTTCTTTTGTATTTCTGTCATCTTTGCTGAATAATATATCTGTATATTTGTAAATAGCAATTTGTGAGCCAAGCTCTTAAAATTTGTTAGAAGTTGATACCGTTCTACTGTGAATAGTAATTTGAGGGATTATTTTTCGCTACTAAGGAAAAATAAATTCATTGAAAAATATCTTTCCCTTTATCTCCTTAAGAGAAAACATGATTGATGGCGATCCTTGTGGAAATACTATGTATCTGATTCCATAAGTAAACGCTATTATAGGTGTTTTTTTTTGAAAAAGGTATACCGCATCTTATCTTTTATCTTTACCGTATCTTGATAACTCGTGTATCTTATCGTAGGACTAACTTAAAGATGATATATAAAATCATCCTTGTTATCCTATTATCTTTATTTTCTTTTGGTCAGGTAGACCTATCTCTATTCATTTTGATGGACAATGTTTAATTGGAAATAAAATTTTAATTTGGGTTGTTTGGCGCAAATACATAAAAGTATGAATGACATGGTCTTAAGTTTTTTTAGTGTGATTTTGTTGGTTGTGTATGTGTATTTCGGTTGTTAGAGAACAACACTTGCTTTTTTTTCTGGATTTGACTTATATCTTTATAACTTTGAGTTATATCTATGTAACTTTTGAGTTACGATATCTGATAACAGTGATAAACTCTGATAAAACAAACTTATGATATCTGTGATATCTTTCTTACCGATTATGATATCTCTATCTTTCTTACCGATAATGATATCTCTGATATCTTTCTCTCCAATTATGACGCTTGGCTCGATATTTTTATAACCTTTGAGTTATATCTGTGTAACTTCTTGAGTTACGATACCTGTGTAACGTCGATAACTTAAAGGTTAAGTTATCGCTATTACCGATTGTGACGCTTAACTCCCCTGTCCTTGATTACAGTGTGCGGTTAATTATCTTTCTCTTGTTCTTCTCTTCCTTCCTCGGCATTTCTTTCTGCAAAATGACTTTAACTAGTGGGATCTATTGACTGCTTGGGAAACCAGTATCCTAGTTTCACCTTTTATATTTTTATTTATTGCATTTTTATTATTTAAAAGTCTGCCCTTTTTGCTGTATCTTATAGAATATTAAATATTCCCATTTAAATTTCAGTTCGGACCCTGGGTCCTTCAAGGAGGGTTGTACTTTTCCATCCCTGTAACCTCTTTACTGGATTTATGTGGCTGCAGTTATCTTTGATAGTTATCTTCGTATTTGTAGTTGAAATGTGAGTGGCAGTTTTTTCGTGCTCTTTTTAAATCCTCCAGTTTTTACACTTTTCTCTTCATACTGAATGTAACTTATCCCGGTTAATCTTCAATTAACTGTTTTAGTCCGTAGGAGCTATATCTTTACCGGTTGGCAGCTTTCCTATTGCTGGCCAATGAGGAGCTGAGAGGTGTCTTGACTCTGTGATTTCCAAGTGAAGACGGATTGTCCATTTCAGGAATGAGACATAGGTTAAGGGACGAGGTGACTCTGCGCCTGAGTTCACGCAACTTTAACATATGTGTTTCCAAAGTCATCATGAAACATTCTATGGGGCATTTCGGGAATGGATGGTCTTGCCTGATCTTGAGATGATCAGAGGATAGGGTTTGTTAGTCCATGGACTTGATCCTAAAATTTTTGGAGGGTAAATATTGTGGATTTTAGTTTGGCAAATACTACAATTTGCTAGGGCTTGTTAGTCCTTGGACTTGATCCTAAATTTGTTTTTTTTTTGTTGGGTAGCTGTAATGATTTTTAGTTGGGCAAATACTAAATTTGCTAAGGTTTTCTTAATCCTTGGACTTGATTCTAATTTTTTTTCTTTTCCTTAGAAATTTGGAATCATGGGTGGCTTTGTTGTTTATCACCTGCCTCTGACACTTATTGGGTGGGAGAGTTTAATTATAAAAATTTCTCTCTACGCTCGAAATTTTTTTTCTCGGGTGATGGGAGGGTGTTACGTGAAATTAATTTTAAATTAAGTTCAAATTTATTTTTAAGAACAACTTCTCCATAACCCCTCGTAACACAATTTAGACGACAACCGCTCGCTTCTCGAGATTTGCAAAGTACGGTTTGCGCACGTGCCTAGCGTTTCTTTTCGGCATCCACGCTGAGATAAAACCGACTGGTGTTGATTTAACCGGCCTTTTTGTTTATCAAGTTCAAAAACTTCAATGTGGTAGTGTGTTCGACAAATAATTTACTAGCTGTGGTTATTATGAGATTTCCGTAATTATTTTGTCTTTTATATATGATTATTGTGTTTACCGTTGGGATAATTGTCAGTGGCTCCAAGTTCCAAGTAGCGTAGTTTCTCTAAGCTCTAAGCTCCAAGTCCAAGTTACGTAGTTTCTCCAAGAAACTCTGAGTTTCTAAGTAAGGTCGAAATAGCTCCAAGTAGCTTCAAAGCAGCTCCATGTAGAACCAAGTCTGGACATATCTCCAAGTCTCGACATACGACAGGAAAGTACCGCTATAGAATGCCACATGGTCCAGACAATTAAATATCTACATTCAACTTCATTCAATTTTTTTTAACAGTCAATCATCCATCTTTCAAATTTAATTATTAATTATTAATTTATTGTATAAATGCATTCTTTTAACTATTTTTTATTAAATGTAATAAATTTTCTCACTTTCTTTTATTTGCCAGAACTCATAACAGATAACTTTAAGTACCAGAGACTGACTCAAATAAACAGAGCATATAAAATCAGATAAGTTTTCCAAGTTACTCAAAAACTTGGTGGCTCTCAACAGTTTTGTCGTTATCGTATTATAGTATCTTTCATTTTATCGTAAAGTAGACTTTGGCACGCGAACAAGTCAAGCTACTCTGACTTTATTTGTCCTGGTCAATTTATGAATCCACACAGTACTAGCAATTTAAGCTAAATCAC
This sequence comes from Psylliodes chrysocephalus, assembly GCA_927349885.1. Taxonomy (NCBI): domain Eukaryota; kingdom Metazoa; phylum Arthropoda; class Insecta; order Coleoptera; family Chrysomelidae; genus Psylliodes; species Psylliodes chrysocephalus. The sequence continues at coordinate 30,500,728 of OV651815.1, read as the reverse complement.
CTCTTAAGTACAATTTACATCGTAGAAATCTAAAACAAGGTAAGTTAATTCTAATGCCGCGAGACGAGACAAACTGTTCTCTCGTCTCGTGATAAAACCATATATCAAATTTAAATTTGAAAAAGATATACTTAGGACGAAACATAAAAAAATGTAAAATTTTGAAAACAAAAATAAAGAATTTTTTAAGTAATTTATCTCATTGGCAATAAGAAACAATTACCTCGGTGTCTGTCTGTCCGTCTGTCACAGTCGTTTTACTTAAAGGCTATTTGACATACACAATTGATTTAAATTTGGGGTAGCCATGTATAAGCCATGTGTGAGTTGTTCGGATTAAAGGTAGAAAAAGAAAGAAGAAAAAGGAAACAGGCCTTTTCATCTAACAATAGATTTGTATTTAAAAAATTGCGACCAGTTTCGAAGTGTGATCACTTCATCTTCAGGGTAAGAGTGGGTAAGAGAAAAAAAGGAGAATTGGTGAATTTTACATTATTATCAAGATAAAAAAACGATGGAATATTGATTTAATTTAAGAGAAATTAACAAAACTAAACCACTAATATTTATTTATTCATCTAACTAAAAATTAATCAAAATAATGTACTAACTGAATGAAAAAACTGAAAAAACTAAAAAATTTAAAAATTGCAAGAAATTACTACAAAATATAATATTAAAAAAACACACAACAAACTCACAATGATCTCTTATCCACTAGGGATAAAACTACGGAATTACAATCTCTCTAAAGGAAGCGTGAAGGTCGACCTTCACCCATCTGTTTAATGGATGAAAGTTTCTTTTTATTAAATAAAATATGTTTATAAATATACCGCAAATGGGTTGCCTAAGCAAATACGGTCCAGACTATTTATTTTTTAAAGTAAAACAACGACACCCTGTAAAGTATTCCCGAGATGCTTCGACTATGCCCAGACTTTAATCTGCTCACTGCAGGATGGATTAAAGCTTAAGTTTAAACTTTGGTGTTTTCTCTTTATCCGTTTTTGAGTTATCTCCAAAATTCGAAATTTGCACATTTCCTCAAATATCTCGAATTAGGTCCATTTTAGGGAAATTATGTATAGGGACAAAATAATAGAGAATGATATCAAAAGCAACTCTTATCATGATTCATATACTTTCCTTATCTGTACACAGAAAGGAAAGTAAAAAATAGCCGTGACCGTATTTTCTTAGGCAACCCATTTGCGGTATATTTAAGAGCATATTTTATTTAATAAAAAAAAACTTATTCATTAAACAAATGGGTGAAGGTCGACCTTACTTAGGGATCCTCGACTATTACGATATTGCAGGCAAGGATTTGGAAAATTTATAAAATAATATGTATTATATTTGAATGATTTACACCGTATGTCACTTTTTTATACTCAATAACAACACCGTTTTGTTGATCCTTTTCGTACAGATAACTCATTTAAAATTGATTGTAAAAATTTATTTTTTAATTAAGACACTTATTACTTTATTTTTTTTTCTTTTTTTTTTATGAATATACTTAAATTAATATTTATTGATTATAATTTATTTTACGTGGGCATTTTAACATGCTTGTTTACAAAAAACAGTACGAAAAAGATGGCTGATACGGCCGCAGGGGCACAAAAAATTGTGATAAAAAGGCGTACTGTTTAAGATGCAAAATAGAGACTGAAACTGAACAACAAATGTTTTGAATGAATTAAATTTGAAAAAACAAATTTTAATTCTTTTTATTTTTTAATTAGTTTCAATTAGTTTTATCCCTAGTGAATAAGAGATCATGTAGAGTTTTTTTGTTTTTTTTCCAATATTATATTTTGTAATAATTTCTAGCAATTTCTCAATTTTTAATTTTTTCAGTTTTTTTCATTCAGTTAGAACAAGATTAATTTTTTGTTAGTATGAATAAATAAATATTATTGGTGTTAGTGGATTAGTTTTGTTAATATCTCTTAAATTAAATCAAAATTCCATCGTTTTTTTATCTTGAATGTTAAATTCACCAATTCTTCTTTTTTTCTCTTATCCACTAGCCGTGTCTGAATATGAAGTGATCACACTTCGAAACCGGTTTTTAAACATAATTATTTTGTGAGATAAAAAGTTTTTTTTTCTTTTATTTTTTCTTTTTTCTATTTTTTCCTTTTCTCTTTTTTTTCTTTTTTTAATTTTTTCTTTTTTTACCTTTAATACACAATTAAAATTTGAAATAATTAGTGGTCCAAATTAGATTAAAAACGTACCTACATACTTTGTCTTGGAAGTCAGTTGGGGATCTAAAACTTCTGATGTTATGGTCACTTCTGTATATTGTCCTCTAAGACATACCGTTAAGAAAGAACAATACCTAGATTTCCTCAATAGTCAAGAACCTAGATTTATCATTGGAGGCGACTTTAATACAAAACACACCCATTGGGGCTCCAGACTAACGACAACTAAGGGTAAAACCCTAAAAGAAGCAATGATACAGTTAAAATGTGAGTCGCACTCAACTGGAAAACCAACTTATTGGCCCACAGATAGAAACAAAATACCCGACCTAATAGACTTTTTTGTTGTACGAAATATTTCAGCAAACTACATCCAAGTTGATGAGGCATGAGACATGAATTCAGATCATTCGCCCATTCTTCTCACTCTTAGTGACACCATTATCCAAAAGGAAAGCGCTCCTAGACTAATAAATAGGAGAACAGACTGGCAACGCTTCAGACTGGACCTTGAAAATAAAATCAATCTTTCAGTTCCGTTAAGAACAAAAGCACAGCTATATGAAGAAGTAGAACTACTTGTGTCCAACATACAACAAGCAGCATGGGATAATACGCCACCTATTATGCAGCGAACAACAGGAAATAACTATCCTAAAGAAATAAGGGACCTAATATCTGCAAAAAGAAAACTAAGGCATGGCATCTGACCAGAGCTCCATCAGATAAAACCAAACTTAACAACGCCACCCAGCAGTTAAAAAGAGAGATAAAACGAATCAAATATGAATCTATTTGTGAGTACCTTAGTGAGTTGACAAACGATAAATCCACTGATTATTCTCTATGGAAAGCCACAAAGCGATTAAAAAGACCCACTGTGCAGAATGCACCAATCAGGAATACAGCTGGTAGCTGGGCTAGAAATAATATACAAAAAGTTAATAGATTCGCAGAACACTTAGAAAACACCTTCAAACCAAATGAAGGAGAAGAATTACCGAACTGGGCTCTTCTAGTGAGAGATGACTCAATTATCAGACCAACCTCTCCAAAGGAAATTGCAGAAGATATAAAAACAAATATTTATCCTAAGAAAGCTCCTGGCTATGATTTAATTACAGGAGAAGTCTTAAAACAACTTCCGAAGAAAGCCATAATTAAACTTACACACCTGTTTAATGCCTCATTCAAACTAAGGTATGTCCCTAGATTGTGGAAAGTAGCTGAAGTCATTATGATCCCCAAACCAGGAAAACCTCCGAACGAAGTTTCGTCATATAGGCCAATATCTCTATTGCCTATAATATCGAAACTATTTGAAAAAATACTAATAAAAAGACTGAAAACCATCATTGAAGAAAGAAAACTTATTCCAGATTGCTAGTTCGGCTTTAGAGAAAACCATTCAACTATAGATCAGGTTCATAGAATCTCAAATGCTATTGAAAAAGCATTAGAAAACAAAGAAGTCTGTTTAGCCATCTTCCTCGATGTTGCGCAGGCTTTTGATAAAGTATGGCATGATGGCTTAAGACATAAACTGAATGTGCTACTTCCACAGCCATACTCAGAGCTATTTGATTCGTACATTTCAGATAGATTTTTTAGAGTAAAACAAGATGAAGCATGCTCTGATTTGAAAGAAATTAAAGCAAGAGTACCACAGGGAAGCATCCTGGGACCCACTTTGTATCTGTTATACACTTGTGACATACCCCAACTAGAACAAGACACAATAGCTACATTTGCAGATGATACTGCCATCCTAGCGATAGGCAAAGATCATGAAGAGGCTGCAAATAAACTACAAACATCAGTTAATAAAATACATAAATAGACCAAAATATGGCATATTAAACTAAACGAAACCAAATCTGTTAATATTAATTTTACTACCAAAAATGGTCAAAGAATACCAATTGACATAAATAATGCTCAGATCCCTTATTTTAACTCGGCAAAATATCTAGGTATTACATTAGATGCAAGACTTCGCTGGAAGGTCCATGTTAAAAAGAAAAGACAAGAGTTAGATATAAAATTCAAGAAAATGTACTGGTTACTTGGTAGGCATTCCAGCTTATCTACACATAACAAAATTCTATTATATAAACAAGTTCTCAAACCAATTTGGACCTATGGCATTCAGCTCTGGGGTTGTGCCAGCTACAGTAATATTCTAATAATCCAGAGATTCCAGAACAAAGTATTGAGGAACATTGTCGATGCTCCTTGGTATATTAGAAACAGCGACTCTCATCGAGACCTTCAGATGGACACTGTTGACCAGACTATCACCAAATTCGCTAGAAGTCACGAACAACAGCTCCACCAACGTTGAGGCGATCCAGCTTCTTGACAACACGAACCTGACAAGAAGACTCAAGAGAGTGAAACCTTTTGAGTTAACCAACTGATTATGTTAATAACAAAACAAAGTATTGTGCGGTTTAGAGTCACACGTTACTTTAGTGTAATTAAGTTATCAGACACTAAGGTATACTAGCGAGTAGAACTTTAGTTTTTAAGATTGCAACCCTAGTTAAGTTAGGTTATAACAAAATTACTCATTGATCAACTCTTGATCAGATTGTAATATCAATAAAGGCCCCTTTTGGAGTGTTTTTCACAAAAAAAAAATCAATAAAAGTTATAAAATACTTGGCTCCGCCTAAAGACTCAACATCCCTTGGCCCACAAAGATCCTAAAAATTCTTTTGCCTTTTCTTTTGGCAAATGAAGTTTTGTTTTGTTTTTCCATGACGCATTTTCCACACACTTTCCCAGATAATGGCAAATTTTTAGGTATTCTATGGACCGAACCTTTTTGTAGCTTTAACATCGCCCCCTGGCTTGAATGGCCCAATGTTTGGTGCCAAAGCTCATATTCACTTGAACTTAAGGATATCCAAGCTTTGTTTTGGGAGGTATCTAAGCAATATAAGCAATGCTCTTTTTGAAGGCTGTTCCTACTATTTTTCTACTAGTTGTATTTCTTATCGTGCACCCTAAATCAGTGAACATAACTTAACATCCCTTTTCAGTTATTTTTCCAACGGAAAGCAGCTTCATTTTTACTTCTGGCATATAATATACGTCTTGTACCCTAATTTCTATACTACTGGGTGAAATTGTAGATCCATCAGCTGTTTCAATTTTAAATGTCTTAGAAATGTTATAATATAATGACAGTTTTTTTAAACTATTCAAGAGGTACAGAGGTATTGAGTATGATCGTTCTGAGTGACATGAACTTTGAGTTTTTTTATGTGTTTTAACTTTATTTTTCTTTACTTTCTTATATTTTCTATTCTTTGTAAATTTTCTAAACACTATCGACATCTTGATAGCGGACATATTTAGATTTTTGTTCATTGCAGAATAATGAAAAACAATTTCTTCGTCCTTTCTCATCTATAAGATATTTTTGATTTATTGACACGAAATATAGTAGCACAATCTCTTTTACAATAAAAGTCCTCAGCAGATATAGCTCCCATTGTATTTGGCAAAATTTAATATCCGTAAAAAACACATTGGAAATATAAAAGCAGGACTGACACTGACCTGGCTCGGGGCCGACCTAAATTCTGCAATTCCACTACATTTGTTGTTATCATTTCCACTCGCCGACCCCCTTTATTCGTGCCGCCGCCCCGTTATATCGGTGGCGGCCGGCGGTGGCTGTGATGCTCGCGAATGAATTTCAATTTCACCATTTTCGACTTTTTTGTATTCTTTTAATGGCATCCATCCGCGAAGCCACTAAGTTTTGACCGATTCCACTTCGATACGTGCCACATTTTTTGACAATTACGACACACACATCAATTTTATTTCATCGTTTCTATTTGAAATCGTGAGATTGCGGCACTCGACGAGCTTCGTCGATTTAGAATATTTCCAATACCTATTCATATTAACATTTATATTATGAAACCTAATAAGTATATCCAAGTTTTCCCTAGACGTGGTTGGTTATGTGTTTTTCTCTTTCATCCACCTTCTATCTACCGACAACAAAATTCCTACTGCACAAATTATTGAAAAAGATACAAAATAACGAAATGATACAAAATATCAAAATGAGAAAACAATTCTCAATAAGATACAAAATACAGAATTACAAAATATCGACAGCATATAGAAATATGTGAAAACCTACAAAATATGAACATAAAGTACAAAATATCGAATTACCACTACAATAAATAGACACCCTAAATAGGCTCCAAGAGGTTCTAACTATAATAATCAAGGACCAAAAAAAATGCAGTTTTAATTTTCCACACATTTGGCTTCTTTTTTTTTTCATAAATTGAGAAATGTTGCATTAATTTTCTATTTTTAATCTCAAAGGTTCACTTCCAAGTAAAGTATCAGTCGTAAACTCAGCGGGTGGTTATACGAGGGCTGTCTTTTAAGTTTTGCATACCGTGCATTAGAAGGCGTTACGAATCAAACGGCTTTAATAAAAATAAACTATCGCCTTTAGTTAACCTCACTTCCAAGTTTCAGTCCGATTCATATAGTGTTGTAGTTACACCGAATTTTCAAAGTCGACAATTAATTCAAAAAATGGATTTAAACCAGAGATGACCAGGAGATGTAACTACTAACAAATATCGTGCGGCCGTTAATAAGACATATTCTAAGGGACACAGTAGGACATAATATTCGCTGTTGTCATTGTTAGTAAAGTGTATGTATTAAAATATTCGCGCAAGAAAACGATTCACTTCCCACTCTTTTGTCACAAGGCTGAATTTTTCACAGATGAAAGGTCATGACAAGGTAACCCTTATTCCGGAGTTAATACAAAATTAGAGTGTGCAGAAGGGCATTATCATCAAAAATCCAGATATTGATACCACCGAATAGAGAAAAAAATACTCATTTTTTGATCAAATGCACAATAAAATCTTTGTAGGGAGTAATTGTTCATACTTATTTAAAAAAAATCATTTACATTAGCACTTACGGCCGAAAAAAAATATAAACGTAAATATCTTGGTTTTAGCCCTTCAAAAATTTAGTTAAAAAGTCGTCTTTTTTAAATATACCACTCATTTAACAAAAAACGAAGGCCTAAATGAAAAAAAAAACATTCTTTATAAAATGTTTGCTTATGTGTTGACAAGGTAACAGAGTAAACACCTTATTTTTTGCTTTTGAATTAACAAAGATATAACAATAAACGATGAGAGATGTCATAGGTTTATGCTGTTATTAATTCTCACCGCCAAATTTATCGACTCTCAGTGTATCTTTCTGTTCACCTTCAAACGTAGCATAGCTCTGTTTCTCTCTACGTGCCGGCTGATGTATCACATTATTGATATGGTAGGATTTTTCATTTTTTTTTATTATAAAACTTCTCGTTATGTTCCATTGGGCAATGTGTCATATTGTTATCTGTTTTTACTAAAGAATTAATAAGTGTATGTGTTATATATTAAATTACCTAATAAATTGGGAAAAAATATAGACATTTTTGCATCTTTATTATATCTACATTCATCCTGTTGCAGCTGAATATATTTGGGTAAGTTATAAGTTTTCGTTTAAAATTTTAATTAAGGATTTGTTGCTGCAAGTAGCAAAGACAAAAATTATATCAAAATAGGAAAGCCCAAAAGTTGCATATCATTTAAAGAACATGCTCATATATTTGTAAACATTATTTTTAGAAATAAATTTAATGTTCAAATGATAGATATGGTATTTGATCATTATAAAGGACATTCTATCAAAAATACAACACGTCAAAAGAGAGGATTTCAGAAATCAATTGATATAGAAATTGACCGACCCAATATTTCACTTCCACAATAATAGAACTTGTTTATTCATTCGATATTTAACAAAAGACGTTTAACACATTTTTTGCTAGAGCAACTTCTTCAAAACTCGCGAAAATCAATAAATATGGAAAGAATTTTGAACCATCAAAAGACGATTTTTTAAATTCAAATCACGAAGACGCTAATAATCGTATCTTATTGTACATATTGTCAGCCAAAAATACGGGGCATTCACGCTGCATTATTTATTGCAACGATACAGATGTCTTATTAATTTATTTTAAGAAGTTTTTGACTAAAGGTATATGGTTCAGAACAGGGCGAGGAGACTCAAGACGATTTCTAGCAGTACATTATTTAAATTTGGATGAAAACCTTCTAAAAAATGTGCCTGCTTTTCATTCTCTGACCGGTTGTAATACAACCAGCTAATTGTCCGGCATTGGGAAAAGAACCTGTTGGAAAACCTACCTTGAACACCATTACTTTTTGGATGGATTTGGCATTGATCAGTACTCTGAAAACATATTCTCTAATCTTGAAAGAATTTTCATAAAAATTTATTCAAAACTGCCAATGTTACCTCCATTAACATTTTGAGAGGATTATTGGCCTCTTCAAAAACCATCGTTAAATTGCCACCGACTGAAGACGCCCTAAGACTACATTGTTTAAGATGTTTTTACCAGCTAAATATTTGGCTAACCTCTTTAAACCCAGATGCAGCTTCCTAATGTTGAAGAGTATGGATGGAAAGTAGATCAAGATGGAAGTCTGATACCCACTTTTAAGACTCTGCCCGACCTCCACCAGACATAACAGAACTTACATAATGCAAATGCAGAAAAGATACTATACAATATTCTAACAATAATATTTTGTTCTAGACTGTGGAAGCAAAATTTGCAAATACAGAAAAAAATATTTGCTGTATCGGTTTCTGCACCTGTATGGCACAGTCGCTAATGTTTTGAAAAATGTTGATTCGTGTGGTAAATCTGATTCTCTGATTAGTTTGAAAGTCGTGTAATTATAAATTTTATTATTATTAATTTATGCTTTTTATACTTCCTTCCAATTATTATTATTATTATTATTATAATTTATTTATATTGGGGATTTATTGTATTTTGCAAAGCAATAGCCTTACTGTTTATAATAACCTTCAATAAATAGTTTATATTTTCTTATTTTTCATTTTCCACCAAAAATAAAAAAATCTTGTAGTAATTAATACACCCTATTATTCATAGTGGATAAGTCAATAATCTCTGTATAAAATATTATAAGATAGTCAAACTGATTGCATTCATTTCAATACTGAGATAGATGTATAAAGAGTCGAGAGGCTCTGCCTTTAATGTTTGCTTTCTAGTAAAACCATGACATCACTAATTGTTTATTGCTATATTTTTGTTAATTTAAAAGCAAAAAATATGACGAAAGTACTTTTACCTTGTCAAAATATAGGCGAAACTTTTATAAATAATAGTTTTTTTTCATTTATGCCTTCGTTTTTCGTCAAGTGAGAGGTATATTTCTAAAAGAAAATTTTTTATACAAATTTGTAGATGGTTGAAACCGAGATACCTATTGACGTTTAAATTGTTTTTTCGATCATAAGGGCTAATGTAAATGATTTTTTTTAAATAATTATAAAAAAATACTTCCTACAAAGACCTAATAGAGCATTAGAACAAAAAATAGCCATTTTTAACCAAATTAGATGTAATTTCATTAAATTAGATGTAATAATTTTCAACAAATTCCAAAACCTAGTGATGTTAGATTGGAAGTGGCAACAGGGCTTACACCGGCATGGACATTTACGTTATATAGTATAAGCTCGCGCAGTTATTCATTGATAAAACTACGTAAAATTCTTCACTCTATCCCTTCTCTTACTTCTCACCTTTCGTCGCCTCGTCCCGCGTCTAGAAATAGAATGTATACAGTACGAACTAATGTTGGCACCATGAATATTATATTTTATGAATGACTGCTTATATCTCTGTTATATCTGATTTAAACCGAGAACATTTTCGTGCCATAATTTTTTACAACTTTCGAAGACAATTATCTCGTCAAGAATGCCTCGCCAAGTTGGTTTCTGTTTTCGGTAGTGTCCCGTTGGATACCGCATCTGTTGACCGAAGAACAAAAAGAAGCTAGGGTTTATTGGTGTCAAAAAACTCTGGAGTGCTTCAACGCTGGAAACTCTAAAAACGTGTACTATGTCGCAAGTGGTAATGAATCATGAATTTACTCATATGAACCTAAAAATAAACGCCAATCGTCTGTTTGGGTTTTCCAAGCCGACAAAAGTGATCCGTTCTCGAACTGTGTCTAAAAAGGTGGTCGCAACATTTGACTCCAAAGCAGGTCATGTTGCAACAATTCCTCTACAAGAGCATTACCATTCCGAAAACCAAGAAAGCACTGCATGGACAACGGTTCCAGTCATCAGAAGATTCAGTTAAGGTTAAGGCATTTAAAACAGCCATTGGATCTGTGACACCCTAGGAGTGGAATAACTGCTTTCAGAGCTGGTTCGAGCGCATGGAAAAGTGCATTATTCTTCGTGGATAATACTTTGAAAAACAATAAAATGTTTAAACACTATCTGTTATTTTATTCTATATGCAAAATTTAAAAGTAAACCATTTCTTAAGAAAAATATTTAAATAAGGTAATTTATTTTTATTACCTGTAGTTAGAGATTAATCCCTTATCTAAACTGGTCCGTAAACATTACGGATGATTTGACAATTTGATTGGAAAAACCTTTTAAGCTCTATGTAGGGGGAATAAGTAGGTATACAAGAATTTAGACTTTAATATTTTGAAAAGCTGAAGTTAATTTCGTGTCTTGTTCGGTTCTGGGCTGTTCTGTATTATTTTATCAGTGTAACGAATATATTTATCAAGAAAATGCCAAAATTGAAATTAAAACATTGTCGAAGAAAAAGGTGCATCCAGAGCATTCATGGGATGGCGGCAATGTATTTTGCACAGTGTGCTCAAAAATTGTAAGTACCTATTATACATATACTCTCTACCTAACTTCATTCTAATTTAATTTCCATTTAATATATAATGCCTTAATATTTCTTGTTTAAAAATTGCTACATATCTTTAATTTCTCATTGCATATCCTAATAAGCAAACCATTTAACTTGCGTTTTTCTATTGTTTAAGATCCATGCCGACAAAACGTCCATCGTGAATCAACATGTAAAGACATCAAAACACATTGCAGCATTGCGAAAATTGCAAGAAGGCGCAAGACCACATCAAACTTTGAGAAATTGTGTTCAACAAAGTTCTCAGAAAATCAACTAATTTCAGTTCAACGAAGATTTATGCATAGCAAATAAATTAAATAATGTAAATTTAAAGTCATTTTTGCAAAATGATTGTTCAATGTTCCAGATGAATCTACACTAAGCAAAAAGCTGATCGATTGTGTATAAAGACACGATGGTGTGTATAAAAAATATTATATATGATAGCAACTTTTATATTGTAATTAATAAAACCACCGATTCTCGTGGAAGATGTATTGCATATTTATAAATTGGAGTTTTACATGAAGATAAACCAGGGAAAGCACACCTCATATCATCCAAATACCTTGAAAAAACAACAATTTAACTGACTAGATTTGTAAAGGATTCACTAACTTTTTTACCAGATCTTGTCCCTTCTAGTAAATTTATACTGGTTTTGTTGGACGCTGCCCCTTATATGAATAAAGTGGCACAAAATTTAAAAAAAAAATTAAGAACATGTAACATGTGTGGCTCACGGTATTATTAGAGTTATAGAAAATATTAAATCTCAGTTTCCAATCGTTAATAATTTAAGTAACATTAAAAGAGTTGTTCTTTAATCTCCATTAAGAAACCAATTTTATAAAGAAAATCTTCCAGATATCCCGCTATCGCTAAAACCAAAAATAACTCGGTGGGGTACATGGTTTGATGCAGCTTTTTTTATGCGGAACATTACGAATCAATAAAAAAAGTCATTCTTGATTTAACAGATTCTTCTTCAGATGCTTTTTCAGAATCTAAAGAGTTATTTAAAAATGAACCACATCAACTTGTCTACATGAAATCAAATTATTCCTTTGTGTCAAAAGTCCTTGTGCAATTACAAAATAAATCTGTATCTTTAAATGAAGCTGTTGCATTAATAGATAATGCGAAGAAACCTTTTAAAAAAGTTCAAGAAAAAATAGAAAAAATATTTTAAATAAATATGCTGTGCTAAAAAAAAATAAGAAGTTTCAAATTTTAAAAAAAGTTGCGAAACTATTGTCGGGAGACTTTGAATCAAACATGGGAATCAATTTAAATATTTTACCCTATTTAAATAATGCCCCTATTACATCTGTAGGCATAGGACGAAGCTTTTCTATGTATAAACATATGCATAAAAGTCAAAATTTTCTTGTCGAAAATTTTGAAAACTATCTAGTTGTCGATGCTTTTAACAATTTCAATAAATAGGATATGTATTTGTTAATATACTATGTTTTTATGTATACCAGTGTTTTTTTTTAATGTGACTATCTCCCTAGACCAAATATCAGCGACTATTTCTTTAGAGAAATAGTCGATATTTGGTCTAGTGAAATAGTCGTTCCAAATATAACACGACCTTGATTAATATTCTGCTATTTTGTTGTTGCTAAATTTCTCGAACATTTTACAATTTGATTCTACATAATTTTGGCATTAACAATAATCAACTGATTAATGCCAAAAATTATGTCTCATCAAATTAATATTAAAATATTCTCGAGATTTAGATTCAACAGAAATAGCGGACTATTATTAAGGTCTTGGTATATTACCCTTGATTATATCCAACGTCACACAAATATAAAGTGAGGATTATTAATTAATATTATTATTGTTGCATTTTTCGTAAATACTTTTGCATATTTATCGCAAACTAATTGCATTAAAATACGCATTTTTTTAAAGTTTTGGTACATTTTTTCTGGTCCTTGGTAATAATACATGACCCAACACGCCAAGTTAATATAAAATTGTTAAGAAAGGGGTCCCTAGGGATCATATGCTCACGCAGTGGTAAAAAGGGAAAATGAATATGAAAATAGTACAAAATATCGACAACATCAAATACCGACCGCACAGAATACCGACTGTACGAAATGTCGGACGCATAAAATATCGACCGTACAAAATATCGACAACACAAAATGCCGATAACATTAAATATCGACAATATAAAAGATGGGAATAGGTACAAAATATTCACAACACAAAACATCAAAACAAACAATATTGATACAAGTCCAAAATATCTACAGCATAAAAAATAAAAATTATTGAAAAAAGTGCAATATATCGAATTACCACTATTTATTTATTACACCACCCAACAGTAATCTCCATTTAATGGGTTGAAAAAACAATATATTAACTCTTTGATATTCAAAGAACTTTTCTTTTCCTGTTTTTATTATGGAAATAACTTTGCAAAATCACTTTCACGTTTATTGTCACGCGCCGCTTGAATTATTATCAAAAGAGACTTAAAATAATACGGGATTTGCACTTCAATGGGACCCTCTTCAGAATATCAGTATAACAGACAGTATTAACAAAGTTTATGGAACTTGTAAACCATTGTGTACTAATAAAGAGCCATTCATATTTTTGCTTTGGGATTCACTAAGTGCGTGAGTTAAATTTCTATAGATATTATGTTCTTGCCTTTGTACAGGGTACGACAGTGAAACTTCAACAGTTAAAAGAGCAAAATAAATTCAACTCAAATGTGACCAAGTAAAGTGAAGTCAAAATAAAATATTAAAGTCATGTATTCAAAAAATAATAATAAAGACTGTTTTGCTCCCGAAAACAACTACTCCTGTACCTTACACCGCACCAGGCGTTAAATTAAAACCAAGGAAACAGCAAAGGTAGTACATTATTTTCAATTCATTTTGGGACCAGTTTCATCCTAATTGGGACTAATCAGTAAGCAATAGACATTCTCGACTCCATCTTTAATAGAATCTGTAGATGCGTTAAATTTATACGTACACATGCATTTAATAACTCACAAAGTAACGAAATCTACATTCATTCATCTAGTTCAAAAACTAAGTTAAAATAAAATCCTGGAGGGCAATTGTTAAAACCAACTTTATTAATTATACATAAAATATAATCAGTGTTATGCTTCTTGGATTTCGACTTTGACTATGTTATTTTACTTAAGAAACTTTCCTCCATTAGTTTAAGCGATCAGATAAATCTGCTGTTGTGTTCTTATTTACATGGTAGATGTTACATGGTCAATATGTTTAGTAGCAATATGTTCAGTAATATGCTCTCAAAGCGAGTAGTAAACATAAGTGTAGAAGATGTAAATATAAAAGGCTTGGTTGCGAGGGGATGCTACACCTCTACTGTGGAATATGATCCTCGACATCCTCATCAGCCGCCCCAATAATGACAGTCACTACACAATAGCATATGTAGATGACCTGGTCATTCTGCAAACAGGGAATTTTGAGAACATACTCTGCGAAAGAATTCAAGTAGCTCTAAAAATTATAGAACAGTGGTGCAAGGACCATTCACTGTCCTTTAATCCTAAGAAGACAGAAATGGTCCTGTTCACAAGGAAAAGGATGAAAATGGAATTAAAACCTCCAGTGCCCATGGAGACTTTTGTTCAGGATAACAAAATATACAACATATCAAAAATTCAGACAATTTGACAGAAACCCAATTTTCATAAGATTATTGCGGGGTCCTTTACAACCTTCAACTTCAACGAATATTATTAATTCAGAATCTAACGAGGAATTAGTTGCCAGTTAGTTATTTTTTATTAAGTGTTTAGATGGTAATGAAAGAAGAAATGTGGCGTTAGAGGCTCTTCTAAAATTGCATGAATATGGAGTTATCATCACCTAATTATCATTTGATGGACTTACAATGATGACAAACATTGGGTGTAAACCTATACACCGTGTCCCACGTAAGGCGGGCATTACAACTTTATGGAGAATAAATTAATTTGTATTTTCGCCATTTTCTGAGTATACATAATCGAATATGCTCTTTTGAATTAAAATAAAATGAACTCTGTGCAACTTCCGGTTATACCGGAAGTGACCACTAATTTCGTTATTTTAAAGGGAATACCCCATATTTTTTTTAATTTTAGATTCAGCATGAAATTCTGTAAACAACGATACCCCATTTGCCTATTCTAGTTATAGCGGATTTGGCGTTATTCAATTTTTTTCTACATTTTTAGTCGCCGGTAGACATTTTCTTAAAGTCGTCTATCTCAGGTACTATATCTATCAGATACTTAAAATTTTAACCAGAGGTAGTAGATGGGATGTACTTCTTGAGAATATTTAGTTATTCATTATTTGTTGTACGGGGTGTTTGCAAATTATTTTTAAAAATGAAATTTTTTAAACATAAAAAACTTTTTTATTTTAAAGGGAACACCCTATATATTTTTTAAATTTAGGATTCAGCATGAAATTCTGTAAACAATGATACCTATTTGCCTATTCTAATTATAGCGGATTTGGCGTTATTCATTTTTTTTTAATTTTTAGTCGCGCCGGTAGGCATTTTCTTAAAGTCGACTGTCTCAGGTACTATTTCTGTTGGATACTTGAAATTTTAGCCAGAAGTAGTAGATGGGATGTACTTTTAAAAACATTTACAGTTTTCTGCAACAAAATATGTCGTTTAAAAAGTTTAAATTTTTTTAATGATAAGGTACATACTAACTAAAAACAATTTTTATTAAAAGCACATGGTTTAAAAAAATCATTTTATCAAATGTTTAAAATGCCCCCCGTTAGCTTCTAAACATTTTAACAATCTTTTTTCAACATGATTAGTTGTTGCTTTACGAATCATTTCACCATCTAACTCGTTAAAGGCATTCCGAACTCTTTGCTCTAATTCTTCTTTAGTATTAATTTGGGTAGAGTACACTAAATTTTTAATATGACCCCATAAAAAAATCAACAGGAGTTAGATCTGACGATCTTGCAGGCCAAAGCCAAGGACCATTTGGACCTATCCTTCGGTCTTCAAAGAGTGCTGTAATTTCTTGATTTACATAGTATGTTGAATGTGCTGGGGCACCATCCAACTGGTACCAAAAATTATTATTTGGTAGCTGGTTTAAAATGTCGGCAACTACTTCTCTAAGAATTCTAATGTATCTTTCTGAGGTCAGTATTTCATTATAAATGTAATAAAAAGCTCTTCCAAAACCGATCACTGCAAACACATTAAAACTAAATTCGTACTGAAATTGTGCTTCACGATAAAAATGTGGATTTTCGTTTGCCCAGAAATGACATTGCTTGCGATTGATGATCCCTTTACGTGTAAATTTCGACTCGTCTGACCACAAAATTTTGTTTAAAATCTCGGGATCTTCTTGAATTCGTACCAATAACCATTCGCATAATTCAGTTTGTCTTATTTGATCACCATCTCGCAACTCATGAACTTTTCTTTGTGCATAGGGATGCCATTTATTTAGTGCTAAAATTCGTTGTATTGACCCTCGACTAATATTTAAATTATCTTGAGCCATTCTAATGGAGGCGTGAGGATACGCAGTAAAATACCCTAATACGTTAATTAGATTAACTTCTTCATCTCGGACATAATGTTGACGGTTTCTTCCCGGGTTTTGTTTAAAATTATTCAAAAAGTTAGCTTCGATTCTATCAAATTTCTGTCTGTTCATTGGTGGTAAATGAGGGTATCGTTCATTAAACATGCGGCAGGTTCTACTTTTGATTCGATTACATTCTCCATGAATGTAAAATAAATTAAGAATAACTTAAATACATAGAAATATGACAATTCAGTTTGTTGACAGATTGTTGTAAACAACAATCTGTCATAAAGCATATTTCCACGGCATACTAAGATAAAAAATTAAAATGTAAAACTATACTATATTATGTAGGTGCATGCGTAAAATTTAAATTTTAATTTTCTTAAAATTGGCGAGAGATAATTATAGGGAATTAATAGTGCAAATGAAGATCAATTAAGAATAATTTTCTGAACAAAATGAAATAAAAATATACAGGATTTTCCATTTAAAATAAAAAAAATGTTCATGTTTAAAATATTTATTTTTTAAAATAATTTTCAAACACACAGTCGAACAAACGATGTACAAGTAAATTTAAAAAAGCAAATGTCTGCTGGCATATAAAAGTTTATAAAAAACTGAATAACGCCAAATACACTATAATTAGAATAGGCGAATGGGGTATCATTGTTTACAGAATTTCATGCTGAATCTAAAATTTAAAAAATATATAGGGTGTTCAATTTAAAATAAAAAAGTTTTTTATGTTTAAAAAATTTCATTTTTAAAAATAATTTGCAAACACCCCGTACAACAAATAATGAATAACTAAATATTCTCAAGAAGTACATCCCATCTTCTACCTCTGGTTAAAATTTTAAGTATCTGATAGATATAGTACCTGAGATAGACGACTTTAAGAAAATGTCTACCGGCGACTAAAAATGTAGAAAAAAATTGAATAACGCCAAATCCGCTATAACTAGAATAGGCAAATGGGGTATCGTTGTTTACAGAATTTCATGCTGAATCTAAAATTAAAAAAAAATATGGGGTATTTCCTTTAAAATAACGAAGTTAGTGGTCACTTCCGGTATAACCGGAAGTTGCACAGAGTTCATTTTATTTTAATTAAAAAGAACATATTCGATTACGTATACTCAGAAAATGGCGAAAATACAAATTAATTTATTCTCCATAAAGTTGTAATGCCCGCCTTACGTGGGACACGGTGTATAACTTGTATATTGAAACTGCAACTCCATATTTCTTGTATTAGCCATAGATAAAAGTAAATTTTTTATAGTTTTAAATGCATGTCACATACTTAATTTGGCTTGGAATAACTGGGATAATCTTATTAAAATTGTCGAAACTAATAGCGAAATTATTGATTTTAATTATATAATATTTAACAAACAGAAGGTTTACGATTGGGTAACAAATTAAGAGTAGCCCATATCTTACTAAAAAGATCAGCTTTACACAATGTAACACTTTTACAACCCCAATGAGAAATTTAAAATTCCAGTTTTGTTTTAGTTACTTAGCACCATTATGGTTGAATTCAGAACTTAATAATTTAAATTTTCATAATTTTGTTAAGACTATTAGGCAAGTTCGTATTTCAAGACAATGATTTAATTTAAAATAATTATTTTGTGAAATTTTTTTTTTTATGTTAAAATGAGGATAAATTGAAAAACGGCTTAGGAGAATTCATTCCTGTTGAGACACTAATATATTTATAGTTGCTCATCACTATATTTATTTAAATATAGTGATGTTTAAATTGTCAAAAAATATAAGTATGTTAAGCCGACGCATCAGGCAAAATAAAGATGAGACACTTAATTGTATTTGTATGTGAGGGCGATAAAAATAGTAATATTATATTTGCCAAGAAATAAATTCTAATATTTATTAATGGAATCAAATTAAATATTTTAACTCAACAGTGAATTAAAATGTTTCTATTTCTAAAAGGTAATTCGGTATTTAAATGAAATACGGTCTCAATATAAAACGTAAAAATCTGATGTGTCCAACACATGACTTTCCTATCTAGTTATTATAGGCATTTTCCGGTTATTTTGTACAACCTATTGCAGCATCTCTATAAATGTTTAGAGGATAAACTAAATATATACATTTTACACATACATCTACCTCGAAACATTTTTCTATAGATTTTCATTGAAAACGAAAATACAGAAAAATTTAAATTTAGCACTTTTCCATTACGGTCCATTTTAGAAAAATCATGTATAAACAAAAATTATAGAAATCGATATCGCAAACAACTTTTAGTTCAACAATTTTCATAAAAATCAGAATTTTGCACATTTTGTCAAATTTCTCGAATACGGACCATTTCAGGAAATTTTGACATAAAACAAAAATTATAGATAATAATATTAGAAGTAACTTTTATTTGAACAATTTTCTTCTCCAAACATAAATAACAGATATATTCCATAAAATATAAAAACGGCCTCCCATAAAGTACCCCCCCAGATGTTCCGACTTTGTCCAAAATCTAATTATTTCACGTCAGGCCGAAATAAACCTTAAGTTTAAAATTTAATGTTTTTTCCTTTATCCGTTTTTGAGTTTTCTTCAAATTTCGAAATTTACACATTTTCTCAAATATCTCGAATACGGTCCATTTTAGAGAAATTATGTATAGGACAAAAATAGGACACACACACACACACACACACACACACACACACACACACACACACACACACACACACACACACACACACACACACACACACACACACATTACAAACAACTTTTATTTGAACAATTTTTATAAAAAATTATGTTTTTTACATTTTGTCAAATTTCTCGAATACGGACCATTTTAGGAAAATTTTGCATAAAACAAAAATTATAGATAATTATATTAGAAGTAACTTTTATTTGAAAAATTTTCTTCTCCAAACGTAAATAACAGATATATTCCATAAAATATAAAAATGACCACCTATAAAGTACCCCCCCAGATGTTCCGACACTACCCAAAATCTAATCAGCTCATTGGACGCTGAAACAAAGCTTAAGTTTAAAATTTGGTGTTTTTCTGTGTATCGGTTCATGAGTTATGCGTTATACAGACACACACACACACAGACATACACACACACAGACACACACACACACACACACACACACACACACACACACACACACACACACACACACACACACACACACACACACACACACACACACAGACATCATCGCGAAAATAGTCAAAACGGATTCAGGGGACCTGAAAACGTAAAAATCTGTCGAAAACTCGAGGTCGAAAAAAATCATGATTCCTATACTTTCCTTATATCTGTATACAGATAGGAAAGTAAAAAGAACAAGGTTTTTTTACCTACCGAATTTATAAACACGAGAAAGACAAGAAATTATCGGCGGTGGACTGATTTGAGAATGCGGCTATTATTCTAAACTGCTGAAGATTAACTATTATTAGGAACTAAAAATTTTGATTAAATCTCGGGCCTGGTTTAACTGTCGATTCCCTTTCCATATCAGAGACCCCACCAACGTCAGTCCCACCGCGCACCGATATTTCGATCGCCATTGCGCATCGGTCTAAGCACAGAACCAACATTTTAATCGCGCTTAATATCTATTAAAAATGAAAAATTAAAATAAACTGATTAAGAAAAAATTGGTTTCATTACAATACAGACAATGTAATTAAGTTGTTGGATATTTCAGAAAACATTGTTTATGTTGCAAAAAAATTGATTAAATGTTCTACTGGCCAGGATCCACTTTCTAGCGCAACAGCTAATGAAATTTTTTTTAGGGAAAGATGGGGTAATTTAACAGTTTTGGCTGTAAGTACTAGTATAAAACTGTCGAGTTACCTTTAAAAAAAGTATTTTTAATCACATAATCAATTACATGCTAAAAACTGTTCTATCTCAATTAGTTTAAAATAAAAATTTGTTTCGCGAAATCAATAATCATAATTATGAATATCTAACCTTGAAGGAAAATCACATATCACAAGATTAATAAAAACCTTAACAAAAATGATATTGTTCAAACACCAATGAAATTTAAAAAACTAAATTTGTATTTTTTGTTCCGTATTAACTTTTATTAAATAACTTTCTTCATTTATAATTTATTAGTGTCGTTTTTTAATGTAATATAAATGTTTTAAGTTTAATAACATAATATTAACATATATTTTGTGTA
Organism: Psylliodes chrysocephalus; assembly: GCA_927349885.1. NCBI lineage: Eukaryota > Metazoa > Arthropoda > Insecta > Coleoptera > Chrysomelidae > Psylliodes > Psylliodes chrysocephalus. Next base: position 30,479,823 of record OV651815.1, on the reverse strand, counting down.
GTATTATATTTATTACACAAGGTAAAAAAGTAAAACCCTTCGCACTTGGCAAAATCGAAGCTTTGTTACTACTTATTCTCTCACAACCTCTGTCCATGTAAGCGGGTGCATTAACCTCCTTTTCAGATTATCCTAATAAGGATAAAACGGGTCCAAAAATAACGTACTCTATCTTCAAGATAGAAGTTTGAATGTTGAAATAACAATTATTTAAATCTGTTGTTTTTCTTTAGATATAATTCAATGTCTGTTGCGGAATTAGCCAAAGGAGTAAATTTTTTTGTGAAGGGAAACGGTAGCTCGTTTTATTTTGTAACACATGGCATAGAGAATTTTGGTTACATTTAAGTTTGGATTTATTTTCGTTTTTTATTAAAATATTTAACTAAATATTTCTGTTAATTGTTTTAAATTTACTAAAAAATATGCCCATAATCTCCTAATTATTTTAATTGATAACTCTTAATGAATGCATGCCATAGTACTTAAGAACGATATTACAAATACATTTAAATTCCTTAGTTTTGTAGTTTTTATATGAAATAAAATACTTTCAAGATATGAGCAATCAATATTCCCATGTAATAATTCACATACGAAAATTATAGTGTTTCATATAAAAGTTCTGTTTAAATCACTTGATTCTCATTTTGT